>MU749666.1:66395-145971 GCA_026770625.1 Nicotiana glauca | reverse complement strand
GCAGAAATTGATGATGATGAATGGGTCAAAGCCCGGCTGGAACAATTGAGCTTGATTGATGAAAAGAGATTGGCGAAAGTATATCATGGGCAATTGTATCAACAGAGAATAGCCAGAGCTTATAATAAGAAAGTGCGTCCACGGAAATTTGAAGTCGGACAATTGGTATTGAGGCGTATCCTACCTCATTGGGTAGAAGAAAAAGGAAAGTTCGCTCCTAACTGACAGGGACCATTTGTCGTATCACGAGTGTTATCCAACGGAGCTTTATATCTAATAGATGTGGAAGGGAAATGTGTAGAAATGGTTATCAATTCTGATGCAGTCTAGAGATATTATGTATGATTCCTTTGTCTTTATGTATCTGATTGTATTTGACATATTTTGAGATTGAAATGATGAAGGCATTTTTTTTCCGCTATCCAAATACTTTATCCATTGCTATCCCTTTGAGCCTTATTATATTCTTCTTTCATATCCCTCTTTCGGAATCAACAACAAAGTCAAGGATTGAACAAGGAAGTCAAGTGGAAAAGAAAGAAAAAAAAAGAAAAGAAAAAGAAAAGAAGAAAAAAAAAGAAGAAGGAGAAAAGAAAGAAAAGAAAAGAAAAGAGAAAAGAGCAGAAGAAAAGAAAAGAAAAGAATGGAAGGAAGGAAACATCGCAACAATGAAGCGATTTATGATCCGAACTACGTTTGACTTGATCCCGAAAGGGTACGTAGGCAGCCTCATTGAGGTTCAGTCACAACCAAAGAAAAGTCCAAGAATCCCCAAAGAATGAAACTGGGGCAGAAGTTATGTTTGTCGTGGAAGATATGATTCCAAAAGTTGTAACTTTTTGAGCCCACGTTGAAATATTTTGAGCCTTTATACCCTTCTTTCTAAACCCATCCAAAAGCCACATTATGATCCAAAGAAAGACCTTCTGATCAATTTTAAGAAATGGCAATACAAGAAGGTAAGGTAAATCATGTTAAGGACAACACTCGGGTATCAGAATATCAGAAAAATGAAAATGAGAGAGTCTTATTGGTGAAAACCCTCACGGGCACCATAAGGCGATGTGAGTTAAGAGATGAAAATGAGAGAGTCTTATTGGTGAAAACCCTCATGGGCACCGTAAGGCGATGTGAGTTGAGAGATATGAAAATGAGAGTCTTATTGGTGAAAACCCTCATGGGCACCGTAAGGCGAAAGTAAGTTCCAAAGTGGTCAAATGAAAGAAGTTCAAGGTTGAAAAGAGGCAAAACAAGTAAGGTTTAGGTGTTGTTGAAGATCGGGTTGTGAAATATGGAACAGCAAATGAGGCAATTGATAGTCGGTTGGTTGGACAGACTAGGCTGGTTAATCCAAAATGCAGGGCATGATCAACGGAATCAGCCTTCTCACTCAGATAAGTCCCATTTTCTTTCTCTTTTTAGAGTTTTCTATCCTCGAAATTTCGAGGTCATTGCATTTCATTTTTCTTGAAATCTGTCTATAAGACATTTTCAGTCAAAGCTAACTACCAGCTTCCCAGTTGTATGGCACAATGAGACCAGGAATTCATTAAAAGATAGTGAAACATGAAGGATTAATGGAAATCAAAGAATGGGAGAAAGAAGCAAAAGTTTACAAGAAAGGGAAAAAGAAACATCAAGTCAGTAACATGAGGAAAACATTCGGGTCATCAGAATCAAAAAGTTTGAAAGTTAGCCGGGAAATTAAGGCAAGACAAGATAAGTTCAAAAAGCAAGGCGGAGCAAATTCAGAAGTGGGAGCATGGCCAACAAGAACGCCAACAGCTAACCACCATTTTATACTAACAAATTGTTCTTTGATTAGAACAGGGACAAAAGATCCAAATTTTTATTAATCACTTTAAAATGAATGTGACCAATGTGGATAACAAGGGAACACAGAAAGTTGCAGCAGTCAGGCACCCACCTGGAGAACAAGGGAGGACAGTTCAAGTTTTAAGGGAAAACAGCAATATTCAAAGGAATCCATTTCAAGCATCAGCAGTCAGGCACCCACCTGAAAAACAAGGGAAGTATAATTTTAGCCTTCAATTTATATATTGATAATATGCTGTACCCAGCCACCAAACTGGGGCAAAAAAAAATTCTTTGTTGTATGTTTGTTGTAAGCAGGCGCCCACCTAAAGAATAAGGGAATATCTTTTTAAATTCAGCAAGCAGGCGCCCATCTGAAGAATAAGGGAATATCTTTTTAAATTCAGCAAGCAGGCGCCCACCTGAAGAATAAGGGAATATCTTTTCAAATTCAGCAATCAGGCACCCACCTGAAGAACAAAGGGAATACATTCCAAAGTACAGCAAGCAGGCACCCATCTGAAAAACAAGGGAAGTATAATACAACTCTTATTTTAAGTTGACATTTAGTAATATCATGCACCCAGTTACCAAACTGGGGCAGAAAATTTTCTTCGTTTTGTATGTTTGTTGTAAGCAGGCGCCCACCTGAAAAACAAGGGAATACATTTCAAAATCAGCAAGTAGGCGCCCACCAGAAAAACAAGGGAATACATTTAAAAATCAGCAAGCAGGCGCCCACCTGAAGAACAGGGAATATCTTTTCAAATACAGTAAGCAGGCACCCACCTGGAAGTACCATCTGAAATTTAGCTTTGAGTTTTAATATTTGATAAACATGATATGCCCAGTCACCATACTGGGGCAGAAAAAAAAATTTTGGTTTGTCAATTTTTTATAAGCAGGCGCCCACGTGGAGAACAAGGGAATACTTTCTCAAGTAATCGCAAGCAGGCGCCCACCTGGAGAACAAGGGAATACTTTTTCAAGTAATCACAAGCAGGAGCCCACCTGGAGAACAAGGAAATACTTTTTCAAGTAATCGCAAGCAGGAGCCCACCGGGAGAACAAAGGAATACTTTCTCAAGTAATCACAAGCAGGAGCCCACCTGAAGAACAAGGAAATACTTTTCAAGCAGTCGCAAGCAGGAGTCCACATGAAGAATGGACACATATTTTAAAACACAGTCAAGGCAACAACCAAAAGTCCATTGAAAGAATACAAGATGCAAGATCAAGGCAATACAAGAATACAAGATACCAGGCATAGGTAAGATTTTTGTAAATCATAGGGCATAGCTTAGGCTAGCTTCTTTTTATCTTTACATGGTGTAATAAGGGGGTTAGCAAGCAGTAACAGCAGCAACAGCAGTGAAATCACGTCCTCATGGTAGTCCCAGCTACCAGACACTCCCGAACTACACTGACCTGATTCCTGTTTAGCCCAGGATATGTAGGCAACCTCTGAAGCAGGGTACAGTCAAACTTTTCAAAATGCTTCACACGGAATATGCGAACAGGCAAAAATCCCTCATTACCGCTCACTTGTCTTTGCACGAAAACTCTTCGTGTTTCCGGGCAAAGAGGGGCAGCTGTGAGCACGTGATTTTTGCCATAAGCAAATTATTCCTAAAATCCAAACAAAATAATTTTTTTTTCATTATTTGTTGATATTTGTTGCATGTTTGTATTAATTAGCTGCATAATAATTCATACTAAAATTACAAAAAATATACGTATGCATTAGGATTTTTAATTTTTACAATTAAAGAAAATCAAAAAAAATAGCATTTTTAGTGTTTTAATCGAAAATTACTATAAAATAGATATTAAATAATTTTTAGAATTTAATTAGTTTTAGTTTAATTTCACAAATTAATAGAATCAGAAAAATGAAATATAAATCTGGAAAATAAAAAAATATAAAAAAAATGAAAATACAATACAAAATGGGTAAAAACAAGAAAAGTAAATAAAGATAAAGAAGAGGCTGTGAAATATTTGGGCCAAATGCCAAAATACCACAGGCTCAAACCAATTCACCCGCCCAAGCCCCATTTCTCGATCCGGTCCAGCACCATGGAGAACTAAACGACGTCGTTTGGCGTCTTGTGATCTCAGCCCTTGATCACTTCAGATCCAACGGTCATAGCCTGATCCCTCATAAACTAAACGGCACCGTTTAAGGGGCTTAAGATATCTGAATCGTTGATACACTTAATCTAATGGTCAGAAATCAATAGGGTTTTTTAATATGACAAACGTTACACCCCTTAATCATTTCCTCGTCTTCTTCCCCGTCAAAAAAACATTGGCCGCCCTTAAATTCTCTCAGTCTTCGCCGGAAACCCTCACCGGCGGGAAACGCACTTTATGCCAAACTCCACCAAAATCACACCACAACACCCTCTCCCTTTCCTCTTTCCACTCCTGTAACTATTTTTCTTCGAATCCTAACCCACCTCCTCAAATATCAACATTTATCTCGCCGGAACCCTACCGCCGGCAAACGTAACTTCACCCAAACTTACTCAAATTAGCACCCTAGCATCCTCTTTCCCTCCTATATACGAATTCCATAGTTTCTTGGCTCAAATAGGGCCAGAATGGCTAAAATTTTAATTTCAATCTGTCCTGCCAAAATCCAAACCATGCCAAACATCACCAAAATAACACCCTAGGTTCGCATTAATCACCTCTACCCAACCCCCATGCTCTTTTGTCTCGAATCTCCCCAGAACCGTTTGAATGTCAAATTGAACTTTCTGGCAAAAATCTTTTTTTAAAAAAAAATTCCCACAATTGTGGACCATAACGTCCCTAACCAGGTGTTCTCTCATGAAAACACCCGGTTAGGTATGTTACGGGTCGGAATTTTGGACGATTGGGTTTTCAAAGGCTGCCCGGAATTTTTCTTGACAAATCAGTGAGAGTCTTTCCCTTCTTATCTCTCCATTTAATTCTTTTTATCACTCTTTTCCTTTAGTTTTAAATAGACTAATTGAATTGTTAAAATGAGAACTTTGTTTTATTCTGTTCTGTTCATTGATTTTAATTTGCTAGAATTTTAACGTTGTTATTTTGCACAAAATTAGTCGTGAGTTGTTGGAATTTTTTTTTTAGATAAGTATATATGAATTCGTCTGTTAGTTTAATATGATTCATGTGACTCATTAATTGTTAGTTTGTTGGGATAGATTAGTTTTAGATTTTTTTTGATAATTAGTATTAAGTGTTAGTTTTGTTTTATTGACTGATTAGAATAATAGGATTTACTCGTTTGATTAAAATTGGTAATTGCTACTGATTAGTTTCGTTTTGATAATTTTTGCTTTTAATTCTATCTTGAGATTCAGTGAATTCAGTTTTGATAAGTCTTAGGGAATTGGTTATAGCTGATGAAAATTAAAAAGGGGGTTGGGATTGGTTTTAAGGTAATACGGGTAAATCTAAGTATAAAGTGAGGGCATGGTTGGAATTTTAAAGTAAGCTGGTAGTAATTTCAGAGAATTTAAGGGATAGTTTAGGCATAGGTAAATGGCAAAATCACTCAAATCAGTGAATATTAAAAGGAAGTGAGGGTAGAATAGGAATTCCAAAGGAAAAGGAATATGGTAGAAGTAACTAGAACATTCTAGAATGGGTTTTTAGTGCAAGTTTTAGTAGAATAAGTGTAGTAACTTGTTTAACAAGTCAGAAAAAGAGGGCTAATCTGAAAATTTTAAAAATAAATTTTCCTCCAGTACTGAACTCTATAAATAAGGCAATTGCTGCCATAATTAAAAAGTTTTGGGAACCCTAGAAGATCCAAAAAAAAATATCTACATAATTCCAGATCTGGAATTAAGATTTCAAATCTCAATTTCTTCTTTTAGATCTGAAATTGCTTTTCAAAAATCCAAAAAACAACTGAAAATCAGTAGAAAAATTTCAAAAATTGAAAGGTTACTGTTTCATTGAAGTTGCAAATTCGAATTTGACATTTCAAGAGTTAATTTCTCAAATTTTAATCGCTGAAGGATTTTAGAATGTTATTTGGAAGATTTTGAGTTTCGAGAGTGTGATTGAGTCAATTTTGAGAAGTTTCAGTGGTTAAATTGTTGTGGTTTGGATATTTCAATGGAATTTCTAGCTTGTTCCTGAGTTAGTCGATTTTTGAATCATTTCTGGACTTTTACTTCATTTCTGAACTAAAGCTGGTTTGAGCTTGGCTGTTTGAACTCGAAAGTAATTGCTGATCTGTTGTTGCCCTGTATGTGTTGCTAATCTCCTCTTCTTCCTCTTACATTTTACGTTTTCAGGTATTTTTACAGTTCCAAGTTGATATGTGGAGAATTGAAACAATCAATATGAAGCTATTTTGAAGAAATAAAGTCTGGCTTGAGTTGATTTGATGTTTGAATTATTTGCAATTATGTTAGTCTGTACAGTAGATACATAGCAATAATATAAGATGTAAACAATTTACAATTTGTAATACTCAAACTGTGAAGTGGACTGTTTTAATTTCAGATTTCAATTCTATTCTTATGAACATGAGAAATATGTAGTCTATAGTTTAAATTTGGTTAAATTGTGTTATTAATGTAAGGTAGTATAGTGTAATGTAGTTTAGTTCATTTCTAGTGTATACAGAAATCCAGTAAATTCGATAGTGCTATTGGTTGTATGAAAAATAGTAGTCTTGCTATTTCATATCTATCTCTTTGTGTAAATTGTTGAATTTTCAAGTTGTTAGGTTTATTGTTATTCATTAGCTGATCATACTACATATGATAAATATTTGTTACTTTAAGTTCACGTTCATGTCTATGCGGTTCATGTGACTTTTAAACTGTGCTTGATATTTTTTGGGATACATTAGTAGGCAGGAATAGAACAAATTTGAACCAGAAATCATAATATCAAATAAATTGTTAAATTGTTTTCTTTTGGCGTAAGTTTGGGCAGCATTTGGATCAAGTTGTATTAATATCAAAGTCACTTGGGCCTAAGATGCTTGACATGAGCGCCCATGTCCATATTATTTCATTTCATACTCGGATTTGGGCTAAAGTTTCGACCGTTAGCCTATTAATGTAATATATACACCTTTATCCTTTGTTGGGCTCATCTTGGAGCCCAATGGGCAAATTGATACAAAATCATTATAGGGATTTTTTTAGTTCAATAATAAATACTTAGGATGATTCCTTATATTATTAGAGGAAACATAAAAAATAGGAAATGTTAATTGTCTTAGATTTGCCCTTAATAATAAATGAGACGAGCCTCGCCAAATAAATATAGATAAATTGCGGGGCCCTCAATAATTGTTATATGAAAATACTTAGAATTCAGATGAGCCATTTAGCGAATTTCATGGCTTTCCAAAATAATAACGCGATAGATTCTTTAGGCACGACTTTAATAAAATTACTTTCTTAAATTCGGGTGCACATTTATGTGACCCAAATCCAAATCTCAACGAAGTCGAAATGTGTCAAAAGTCACGGGTGCACTGGTGCAACGTGGTTCGAGATATATTTTCACGATATTGTAATTCTTATAAAAAATAAATATATAAAAGCGGATTATTAATATAAAAGCACATAAAAATAGAATATATATGGAAATCAGATAAAATCAAATACGACAGTTGAGCGACCATGCTAGAACCACGGAATTCGGGAATGCCTAACACCTTCTTCCGGGTTAACAGAATTCCTTATCCGGATTTCTGGTTCGCAGACAGTTAACAGATTCATATTTTCTCGGTTCGGGATTCAATCGGTGACTTGGGACACCATTAATCTCTCAAGTGGCGACTCTGAATAAAAAATAATAATAATAAATCCCGTTTCGACTGTCCTTTAATTGGAAAAACTCCTTTACGCCCTTCCGAGGGTGTAGCGTAAAAAGGAGGTGTGACAGAGATGTTAATCTCATAACCCTGGAATATCCCCATCTCATTGAATTCTTCCTAAGTGTTTGTCTGCTCTATTTGCGATTCTATTTTCTTGCTTGCTTATTGGTTTAGTTCGTAGTAATTTAGTTATAAAAATCACAATCATCTTATTCACACTGACTTGAGAATTAAATATATAAGTAGTTTAGATTGGAAAATAGTTAATCATAAATCCTCGTGGGAACGACACATTATTATCCTTTTATTACTTGTCGATCGTGTATACTTGCGTGTGAATTGGACCCAAGTATGGGTAAAAAAAATGTCATGTTACATATTGACTAGGTTAATAAGAATGAAGCCTTTGGAGGTTTCCATGTGTCATCAAATAAGATACGATGACCTGACTTCAAAGGATCGACGTCACGATAAAATAACAGGTCGTTGACAAGGTCGAAATGACTCGATTGAAGATGATGACTAGGACGAGCACTTCTCTTCGGAGAGCAGTAACGGCTAGTTCTAGGATTGCTATTCCTTATAGAATATTCCAGTAAATATTCCTTTCAGTTGTACTATTTAGGATTTTGTGGCCCATATACCCTTATAAATATAAAGATATGTGGTTATAAAATGGGATTGGACACTAATTTGTAAAGAAGTTTATATTGACATTATCATTAGATTCTCTCTTTATCATATACATGCAAAGTTCACCTTTTTACATCTTTATCTATATTTTCTTCCCCGATCCAAGAGGAATCTAAATATTCAAAGGCTTATCATTATTCATCATCGTTAAAATAATTATAAGGGAATCACAACTTTGTCGGGTGACGTCTATTCATTTATTTTTTAAATATCACTTATTGTTATTTACTACTCTCATTCATACTCTTGAGTCATTAATTACTTCATTATTGTTATTATTTATTTCTATCCAATAGCACACGTGGGATATTTTCCATAAATACAGTTGGTCTATCATTTGGATATTAATATTTACTTGGATTAACCCTTTTTACTATAAATCTAATTGTATAAACCGAGATCTATATTTCGGGTCACATAGTTTGGCACCGTCTGTGGGGATTTCTCAATCAATTTTTTAGTTTCCATCAGATCTATAATTCAAGTGACTTGCTAACCTAATAGACCACAAAGGTTATCTTTTTTCTTTGTGTGTGTATACAAGAACTCCATGGCTGCTGACCAGGAAAACATAGAAAAAAATGACGGACAACTTCCCGCTCAACCTCGTGAGTACCATAGACGAAGGGTACGACACCCAAGATGAGGAAGTGACTCCTATGGCATCCCCCAGGTTAGGAAATTTGCATGCATCTTTCTGCAACACAAACAAAACCAAATAGAAAGGGGACAATCTACGTCCACAGGAGAGGGGGCGCCACCAGTTGCGATAAAGCTCCTCGAAGCATGGTTGGCCGATACTGGTCAGCTTGATTAGCAAACAAACACCATGTACGACTACAGAAAACATGAGGGTCCATGCGACATAGCACGAATGAACAGAAAGACCAACTGAACCCTCTTATTTCAGGTAAAACTCATGTGATTGTTGATAGTGCTGGTGATAGTGTCCTCAAGGAACAGATGAAAGAGCACCGGGAATGGGTAGACAAAATACCAGGCGCTCCTAAGTTGTTATAAAAAAAACTCCGGTAGATTTGTTGAGCAGTCATATAGGGAATAAATGGCTCCTCATTCCATACCAAAGACCTTAAAGATGCCCCCACATTTCAGAATCTACAATGAAATGACCAATCTTGAAGATCATGTAACTCACTACGTCATCACCGTAAAAGAAAACAACCCCACTAAAGAACATGTGTCTTTCTTCTTATTGAAAAAATTTTGAGAAATTCTAACTGGAGGGGCGTTCACGTGGTATTCACAGCTACCAGTTTATTCCATAGAAAATTACGAACAAGTGGTCGATAAGTTCGTAATGACAAATGTCCGGGCCGATAAAGCTTAAACAAAGGTGAACAACATCTTTGCCATCAAGCAATCCCCAGGAGAGGTACTGAGGGAATTCCTCGCCCAATTCAACAAGGTAAGGATGACCTTACCCAACATCTCTGAAGGGATGGCTGTGGCAGCCTTTCAGAATGGGTTGAGCAGAGAGGATTCGAGAGTGACCAGAAAGCTACTGAGTCAGTTAATGAAGTACTTATTGGCTACTTGGGACGAAATCAACAATGCTTACTATGTTGAGGTTAGGGAAAACGATGACGACCTCAACAGGCCAACTCGATGAGTCACCCTGGTACAATCCGAGACCAGAAAAGAATGCATGGACAATAAAAGGACAGACATTTAGTATCACGGTGAGGCGAGGAACGACATAAATCTTATATTAGGGCACCCTTCCACTCCTTCCATTTTGAAGACGACCGCTCTAGGCCAATATCAGGTACCTAGAGGAATGATAGAGGTATGACTCTCTTACTATCTGCTGACAACTTTTGTGTGTTTCCTATAGAGCTTGTCTACACCCTTGAGAAGCTCGGGAGGAAGGTGAAGTGTTTTCCAATGATGAGGTCGTCCCCGAGCACAAGGAAGTCTATGGCTACTACGAGTTCCACCAATAACATGGGCATAAAACAGAATATTACCATGCTCTGAGACTAGAAGTAGCAAATTTTCTGCAACAAGAACATTTCAAAGAGTTACTCGGCGACAAAGGCGGGAACACTTTAACAAGGGGTCGAGAATGCCTTGGCCAACCAAAGCCGCCTTCACCAGATTGCACCATCAACATGATTATTGGTGGCAGTAATGACTCATCTATCAACGGCATCAAATTCACCGCCACTCACAAACTTATCAATCACCCACGGATGGTATGAGGGACTCAAAGAAAGTATCATCTTTGATGAGTCAGGCGTTGATGGTTTGACTTTCCCTCATAATGATGCACTTGTTATTACTTTACGAATTTTAGATACTGATGTTAGGATAATGACGGTAGATGACAAAATCATAGCGTGCACCATCCATTCTCGAGTCCTCGCACAAATGAGACTTGAGGATAAGATAGTGTCGCCCTGCATTACGCTAATCAATTTTAATAATACGGTTGAAAGAAATTCATGGGAGATCACACTTCCTGTCCTCTCCATTGGGGTTAATTTGGAGAAAACATTCCATATTATGGATTAGGACAAGTTATATAACGCCATCGTGGGATGACCATGGAAACATCCCATGAGAGCAATCCCCTCTAGCTCATACCAGGTTATCAAATTATCAACCCCCTGAGGAATATTCAGCATGCAAGGGGAATAACATACATCCCATGAACATTATTGGATTTCCATGGACGGTACGGCAACTCAACAAAAGAAAGAAAAGGAAAAAGAAGCATAGCAATCAGCAGGGTCGAGGTCGCTATCGGTCGAAGCCAAAGATACAATTATGGATCCAAAAATGGTTGAAGATGCATGATTAATCATAGAAAATCTCGATCCCGTCTAGCGATATCAAAGCGACCCCTAGGCAAAAAGCCTATACGGCTACAAACTCCAAGACTCAGGTAAATTTAGTCAATTCTTAATAACTAGTGCAAATTTATTTGCCCTTATCTATGCAGATATGCCAGGAATCCCAAAGGATATAGTCATGCATAGGCTAAATATCAACCCCTACTACCCCCCCCCACACACTTAGGCAAGTCCAAACAAAGTTCAATCCTATAATAATGAGGTCGTCCATGAAGAAGTAGAAAAGTTATTATCCAACGGCTCTATTAGAGAGCCAAAATATCGTAAGTGGGCCAATGTGGTAATGGTAAAAAGGAATAACGGAAAATGGAGGATGAGTATGTATTTCACCGACCTAAACAAAGCATAACCAAAGGGTTCATTTTGCTGCCACACGTCGACTAACTTATTGACACAATGGTAGGATATAAGCGACTAAATTTTCTAGAGTCCTAGTCAGGATACAATCAAATACTCATAAAAAAAGATGACCAAAAGAGGAGTATGTTCATCACTCACAGGGGAATATATTTTTTTATGGTCATGCCATTTAGGTTGAGAACAACGGGCTACTTATCAAAGGTTGGTCACGAAAATAATCAAAAATCAACTCGGCAAAATCATGGAGGTATACATCGACGACATGTTGGTCAAATATGTGAGGGTCGATGATCAAGTTGACCACTTCAACGAAGTATTTGATATACCGAAAACACGGAATGAAAATAAACCTCAAGAAATACACGTTTGGTGTAGCCTTAGGAAAGTTTTTGGGTTTCTTAGTATTACAGCAAGAAGTCCAGGTCAACCCAAATCAAATTAGGCCATTGATTGGATACCAGAACAATATACCACTAAGAATCAAGTCCTGAGACTAACTGGTCGAATTGTAGCCCTGTCCAGATGCATCTCGCAATCATCTGATAGGTGTGTGGGGGTTTTTAACGTACTCAAAAAGGAAAAGGCCTCCAGTTGATACTTGAATGCATACAAGCATTAAGGGAACTTTAGGAATACTTATCGTCACCACCTTTACTCTCAAAGCCCGAGTCCGAGGAGCGTCTCCTCATTTACATTGCCATTTCGAAAGTAGTAGTAGGTGTAGTCTTAGTTCGAGAAGACAAAGGTACGTAATCTCTAATTTATTATATCAGTAAAATAATTATCGACACTGAGACGAGGTATCCTCACCTTGATAAATTGGACCTGGACTTTGTCATAACTTCACGAAAACTTAGGTCATACTTCCAGTGCCATCCAATCTCGGTTGTCACCACTTTCCCTTTAAGGAGTATATTTCACAAACCAAAGCTGTCGGGGAGGCTAGCCAAGTGGGCGATTGAGTTAAGTGAACATGACATCACTTATCATCCTCATAGAGAATAAAATCACAAGTGCTCAAGACCTATGGGTCTTACATACTGACAGCACATCCAATGCCGGCGGGTTCTTATTGGTACTCGAACTTGAGGTTCCTACCAATGAATTAGTTCGCCAATCAATCAGATACCCAAATATGACTAACAACGAGGTAGTAATTGTAGGACTAAGACTGGCACTCCAATATGGGGCGAGGCAATTAAAGTTATGCTACGACTCTCAGCTCGTCATCAACCAAGTCATTAGTACAATCCAAATAAAGGAACAGATATTGCGGAAGTACTAGACCGAGATATGCAAGTTGAAAGTACAAGAGCGGGGGTGAATTGTGGTCTATTAAAATTAGTTGACTAAGAATGAGATTAATCAACTAGATATCATGCAGAGTGCAAATATAAATAAATAGAAAAAATACTAAACTGAGCAACACAAAGAAACTTTTATACTGGGTCAGTACCGGTGTGGTACTTACGTCCAGTTTCTCTTGAGTCACAAGGGTTGTCTTAGATCTAGAAAAATAGTTACCGCAATGATAATTTTAACTCGTCCACCACCAACAGAGTGTAGTAGCTATATATTTTGAATGTTGACATAGCTCTATTTTACATTCTAACTCTTTCTATCTTTTATGATACTGGTAAACTTGAGAATACAGCGTTTATGCTAAAAAGTAGAGAGACTTAAAAGATAGTGTTTGTAGTTGCGCTAATCTTCTTTGTAAAGTGAGCAGACTTCTTATAGGAGAGTTTGAGAGCCGTTGCACTTTGATTTGATTTGAGGCATGACATCTTTTAAGAGATTTGACCCAAGGGATGCCTCACGAATCTTGCACTAGAGATGGGATGGATTCATTCATGACTTTCCTTGTCATGTACTTGTTTTATGGAGATATTTGAGTCTTCGACTTTGCTGATTGAATATGCAGGATATTCTTTGATCTTCACTTGATATCTTTCCTTGTTTGATAATCTTGATATCTTTCAATTTACACTGAGAGGGCACAGCAAATTTGGTTTCAGCATCATCTCCTTTTGTTTAGACACCATCAACTCCTTTGATTTAGGATCATCTCCTTTGGTTAGACATTATTAGCTTATTTCCTTTTGACAACTTTCTTTCCTTTTGTTGATACCTTGATTTCTGCAATCAATGTAAATCGGTTGTCATCATTGAAACTTAGATTTAGATCTAAAATTCTCCCTCTTTTTTTATGATGACAATAAAGAGAGAGTAAACAGTAAATGAGTATCCATATATACTTCCCTTTCATTATGTCTGCTCCTCCTGAGTTGATGTTTGCTTCCCTTTCATTATGCATGCTCCCACTGAGTTGATTCTTGCTTCCCTTTCATTATACATGCTCTCACTGAGTTGATGCTTTACTTCTTCGTTGTACCTATTCTCCCCCTTTTACATCAATTATAAAGGAAAAACAAAATAGGCTGAGTAATATAGGAGTTAATAATATTAAGAACATACTAGTAAGAGCAGTAAAAGTGATGCCTACAGCAGAGGCATAGAGGATGGTTCATACAGACCTAAGAAAAAATAAGTTTAAGGACCTAAAGCAAGTAAGTAAAATAAGCAAAAAAATTGGTTTTCACAAGATCATCACACAACCACGCATTAGCATCTTCCTAGGAATTACTTGAGGGTATTGATCACTTTAGTGCAGAACGAGTCATAGAAATTTTCGACATCTTGGACAAGCTTGTCCATCTTTTCTATCATGGAGTTGACTTCCCTGGTTCCTTGCCTCCGTGTGGCTCCCATATCCATCCTAATCTTGACCACATTTGTACCTGTCTCTTTAGTGACTTCCCTTATCTTTTCCACATGTTCCTTCATCTCAACGATCAGTAGTTTTACCTAATCTAGATATAGTTGCATATGCTGAAGATTTCGAGAGGTAGTCGACTGAGATTCTTGTTGAGCAGTATGAGCTTCAACTGGAACTGGAACTCTTTCAACTTTGGTGCGCTTAACCCATCCATCATCACCCAATGTGTAACTCATTATTGAAAAAGTTATCTTATTATAAGTGCTGCTGATATGCTCGGGTGAGAAAGGTGTCGAGTCTACCTTCATAACTTCAAGAATGTGTGAGATAAAGAGACCATATGGTAAAAAAGTAGCAGAAGAAGATATATCCTTGATACTCTCAAGCATGTATCTTCGAATCCACGCAAACTAGTCCAATCTTTTATTATTAACAAGACAATAAAGGACAAAGACATCTATAGTGGACAAAGTGCTAAGGGACCAAGTTCTGGGAAGTAAAGTAGTGGAAATCATGTAGGCCCAAACACGGTGTTAAAACTTGAGATTCTTGGGACCAATATTATGAGAGTTATCAGACAGAATGCCATTTTCTTCTTAAAAAGAAACTTCAAAACCTTTTGGCCAAGAATTTTGCACAAAGACATCAAACTCACTAAACATAGCAGAGAAAATCTTTTCAAATTGATAAGAGTCCAGAACAATGCGAGTGCCCAAAACCATGGTTTCCAAGTCATCTTCATCATTTACATACAAATTTGCATAGAACATTTTCACAGGCTCTTCATAAACAGAGTTCCAATAGTATCAAACAGAGAAGAAAGATATTGAAAATCAAATATAGCAGTCACATCATAGTGCAGATTTTTCATAAGAGAAAGAATTACTTAGCATCAATAAGCCATAGATTTTGACTTATAAGACTCAAACCTTGATTTTTCACTATGTCCATAGAAGATAAATTTCTCCTTTGGTCTGAATTCCATGCTTTCCACCTTTCTCTTCTTGCATGCAGGCTTTTGGGGGGGTTTCTCCATGGGTCATTTTCCTATGTTTTTCTGGCTAATATGAGAATTTTCTAAATATCCACTTCTCTCATTGTCTGTTTTGAGGAAATCTGAGTCAATGGATGACTCTAAGTCCATAGATTCTTCAAGGCTGGGGGTTTTTTGAAACCTTCTGCGTCGTCTGGTTGCATTGGAAGAGAAAAGATTTCGTTTTGCAATGGTGAGATAATTTGTTAGATGAGAATGAGAAGTTAAATGAAGAAGAAAGGGTTTTATCTAAGCATTGGAAAGATTAAAGAGTCGTCTTGGTTAATGGAAAAGGCGGATTCAGAAAGGAAGTGATCTTTATGAAGGAATGTTTCGGCGGTACAAATGAAAAATTAATAATGATGTGCACAGCAAATTAAAATTAAACACTAATAATAATGGAATGAAAATATTTTAGAAAGATACAAAAGATTTATTTTACAAAAATTGCACAATACCAAGCTTTTTCCGTAGTAAGCAAAATCTTTCCTCTAAAAGAGGTTTTGTAAAAATATCAGCAATTTGAGAGTTAGTACTAATGAATTCTAATATAATATCACCTTTAGCAACATGATCACGGATCAAATGATGCTTTCTTTCTATGTGTTTTGCTCTAGAATGATGCACAGAATTTTTTGACAAACATATAGCACTAGTATTATCACAAAATATAGGAGTAGAGGTAAGAGACAGACCACAGTTGAGAAGCTGATACATTATCCATATAACTTGTGTACAACAGCTTCCAACAGCTAAATATTCTACTTCGGTTGTTGATAAGGCAACACAATTTTGTTTTTTGCTATGCCAAGAAACTAGTGGCATTTCTCAAGAGTTGACATGTGCCACTGGTACTTTCCCTGTCAATCTTATCACCTGCAAAATCGGCATCTAAAAATCCACTTAAAGTAAAATTGTTAAAATGAGCATACCATAATTCTAGTTCTGAAGTACCAATGAGGTATCTTATAATACATTTAACAGCAGTAAGATGGGATTCCTTAGGAGCCGACTGAAATCTTGCACACTTGAAACCACTGAATATAATATCTGGTCGAGTAGCAGTGAGATATAATAAGGATCTAATCATTCCTCTATACATTATTTCATCAACACTTTTCTATTGTTGTCTTCATCAAGCATCATTGTTGGACTCATTGGAGTTCTAATAGACTTAGCATTCTCCATGCCAAACTTCTTTATAAGTTCCTTGGTATACTTAGATTGGCTAACGAAGATCCCTTTAGGAGACTGTTTGATTTGCAATCCAAGAAAGAAAGTTAATTATCCCATCATACTCATTTCAAATTCTCATTTCATAGAAAGAGCAAATTCTTCACGTAGAATAGAGTTAGGACTACCAAAAATAATATCATCGACATAAATTTGAGTATTAGGATTACTTGATCTGGAATGCTTAATAAATAGAGTTGCATCTATAGTACCTCGTTTGAAACCTTGATATAGAAGGAAAGATCTCAACCTTCATCCCATACACGAGGAGCTTGCTTTAGTCCATACAGAGCTTTAGTGAGCTTGTTTACATGATTTGGGAGAGTAACATTTACGAATCCAGGAGGTTGCTTTATATATACCTCTTCAGAAATGTACCCATTTAGAAATGCACTTTTTACGTCCATTCAAAACAGTATGAATCCTTTGTTAGCGGCAAATGCAAGTAGTATTTGAATTGATTCCAATCTTGCTACAAGTGCGAAGGTTTCATCATAGTTGATTCCTTATTGATGAGAGTATCCTTATGCAACTAGCCTTGCTTTATTTCGAACTACTTGTCAGATTCATTCAATTTATTCCTGAATACCCATTTTGTTTCTACAATATATGAGTTTGAAGGTTTTGGAACTAGCTCCCACAATTTATTTCTCTCAAACTGATCAAGTTTATCCTTCATTGCTTTTATCTACTGAACATCTTTCATAGCTTCATCCACTTTCTTTGGATCAAGTTGAGAAATTAACGCTACATGTGATTTTAGCTTTTGGGATCTTCTAGTGGTGATTCCTTCCTGTGGATCTCTGACAATGAATTTGTGAGCATAGCCAGGTTCACTTTTCTATTCATTTGGAGTGTTTGAGGAAGGTTCTCTTTCCACATTAGTTGACTGATCAACTTGAGTTTGTGATCTTCAATATGCTCATCAATTGATTGAGTTTGCTGACTAGTTGAATCATTTTGATGATTATTTCCTTCGTCACTTTTAGGATCAAACTTACCCAGATTGTCCTTTCCATTGATGTGAATGAAACATTTGCACCCAAAAGGGTAAAAGTAGATAATATGTGGTTTCTTATCATTCCATAGTTCATACAGAGTTCTTCTGAGGATTGGTCTAATCAGATACCTCTAATGATATGGCATGTTGTGCTTACAGATTCTGCCCAAAAGTGGTGAGGTAGACAATTTTCACGACCCAGAATTCCCACCATCGGGACCGTGATGGCGCCTAACATTTTACTTGCTAGGCAAGCCAACATTGGATCATATTATCCATTTTTAATAGTTGAATCAAATAACAAGAGATAACTGGAATAACTGTAATATTAATGCGAAAGATAAAACTGCCAAACGTCTATTACAATTCCCTGAACCTGATATCACAAGTACATGAGTTGCTATAATAATACATACAAAGGTCTAAAATAACATAAAGTTGTCTGAAAAGAAGATACACAGATAAATAAGAACAAGAAAGGGACTTCAGGAGCTGTGGGCGCTGAGCAGTTGTACTTCAAATCTCTGTAGGCTGTCTAATCTGAGCCCTTAAGTAGCTGCCGTCAGGACTGACTCCAAAATTTACGCAGTGTGTAGAGTGCAGTATCAGTACAACCGGCCCCATGTACTGATAAATGCCGAGCCTAAGCTCGACGAAGTAGTGTTGAGGCTAAGGCGGGTCACCTACACTATAATTTATACGCAATATATAATAATAATAATAATAATAATAATAATAATAATAATAATAATAATAATAATAATAATAAATAATAGAAATACTGTAAAGAAATAAATAGTCAACCGAGAATGATAACCACAGCCTCAAAAAAACCAGTGTTGTCCAGAATTACCAATCTTTACCAATTCAAATAATAATACCAAGAAACAACGCACCTCAGAAAATGGAAACATATAGGTTGTTGTTGCGCAATCCCACCAAACAACACATAATTCTCCATTATTCCACCATAGCAATTTCAATAACAGTAATAATATAGATTTGTTGTGGCACCCAATTCAATCCCACCATATATCATACACTCTTATTTCACCATATCAATCCACCAATATCATACACTCTTATTTCACCATATCAATCCACCCTTATTTAACATGTTGCTATGTGCAACTCGATCCCACCGTATATACACATTCACTCTTATTCCACCATATCAATCCTCATTTATTACACCAGTTGTGGTGTGCAGCCCGATCCCACAATATCAGTACCAATTACTCAAAATAACAATAGTTCAACCACAAAACTTTTACTATCAATAAATACCAAACCAAACCAAAAGGGAACTTGTACAATAAAGAAATCTACACGAGTAATACTACATAGCGATACCAATCCAGCAATTTACTATCAGAAGGTACAAGTAAGTCAACTTAAACAAATAACAAGGAATCATGAAACTATGAAAGAGATAATATCATTAACAAAGAACGACATTGATTAACAAGTAGCAGTTAAGCATGGAAAGCATTTAGAGCATGTAACAATTAAAACAGGAAAGGAAACAATTAAGGAAAAATGGTAAGCAGGGAAACACAGATAATTCGGTGACATATAAGCACTCGTCCTCTTGCATATATGCTGCCCACATGGGATTCACATAACACATAGTCCAAGGGTTCCTAATTCCCTGAAGTGAAGGTTAGACATGACACTGTCAAAGCTCTATCGGGGCCTTTTCCCTAGAATTTTCCTCCAAACCACTCATATCTAGACACAATTAACTCAATAACATCAAATATTACAAAAGGAATCAACTACAATGCATAAATTTTGATTTCCCACACTTTCCCCCAAAAAGTTAAAATTGACCTCGGGCTTGCTTGGTTTAAACCCGAGGTTCGGACCAAAATCTATTTACTCATTCACCCACAAGCCCGATTATGCAATTTGTTTCAAAATTCTACCTCAATTTGAGGTCTAAATTCCAATTTTACAAAAAAACCTTAATTTACCCAAACCCGCAATTCCCACCATGAAAATTCTAGATTTCAAGATCTCCATCACTATAATCATTGTCAGCATCTTGTTCCCCGATTATTTCATCCTCGGATTCAATTGGTCTGTACTAATCTTCTTGTGGAGTATATTTGCTGAGAGGACATTCCTCCAGGGCCATTTTTAAAGGATGCAGACTATGATTTTTTCTAGAGGTGCTGGTAGAAGCAAAGGTGGCTTTGTGTATCTTGGATGTGAAATTTTCATTATTGGTGGGTAGATTTGATTCATTTCCATTTGAGGTTGGTTCTTTATTATATAGCAAAGGTTGGGAAAGGGAAGGATTGACTATTACTGAGTTCCTGTAAATAGAGGATTCCTTTGTTGCAATAAGATCAGGCCTGAATCTATTCTGGATGCAGGGCTCAAAAATTGTGTATCATCAGGTGGTTCATTTATGTTGATTCCTGCATTTTTGTTCCTCATAGCTTTCCTCATTTTCTGACTGGTTTTATTTTTTGTTTTCTGAGACTAGACTTGAAAATCAGCTGCAACTAGGGTTGTTCATTCGGACAAGATATCCGAAACCCGAACGGATCCATTTAATTTCGAATTTTGGATTGTGTTTATTAAAATTTCAGATTTTGGATCAGATTAGAATTGGTATATTTTTATCCAATCCAATCCGAAATTAGAAATTATTAGGCAATGTATAAATACTACACTTTGATTTTGGATAGTCAGTACTCCCTTTACATCTTCCTCCAAGTCATTACCTTTACACTTGTTAGATTTAGTTATATTGGCACCATAGTATTCTCATAATTGCATAAACATGAATTTTTTTAAATGTATTGCCTCTTTTACAAAAAAAATAGACATATTAGTTTGCAACTTTGAGGCATAATATAATCTGAAATTTATTCTGATCCAAACTTTAAAATCCGATCTGATCTGATATCATTCGGATCGGATTAGGATTGCATTTTCTAGAATCCAAAATCCGAATCTGAAATGTGCTAAATCTGATCTGATCCGATCTGTGCATAGCCCTAGCTGCAACCTTGGCTTTTCCTTTGAGCAAGGCTTTCATTTGTGCATAGTGATCATCTTCAGAACTAAAGGAATCGGATTCCTCCTCATTAACCTCACTTTCAGAATGCTGAGTTTTTTTGTTTGCGTGAATTAAAGACTATGGTAGAAGGGGTTGAATGGTCAAGCCTGTGGTTAGTCAAATGTGCAGAATCATACTCATGCAGAACATGAGGAAGCCCTTCCCCATTTGGTACTGCTTCCTGTATATCTTTAGGTTTCTCCTGACAATCATCCTTTCCTCCTTTAGCTACACCATGATTGCTACAGTAAATGGAAACTCAAACAAGGAAGATGTTGCTTCAGCAACAATTTCATCCAGAAGGAACCCCTCACCAAGGCTAACCAGGAGCAAATATGCTAGAAGTAGCAGTGTCCCACCAAAACACAAACTAAAATCCCCCTTCCAATGATCAGTACAATCATTTGGAATGCAAGAGGCATCAGGACCTCTGGAGCAATTGAAAGGCTCAAAATCCTAAAACATATCCACAAACTTCCCTTCATTGCTGTCCTAGAACCTTTCCTTCACAATTCTCATATTAACTTCTTCAAACTCAAACTTTTAATGCACCATGTTGCTTCCAATGTTAATGACAAAATCTAGGTTTTTTGGGACAAAGAATTCAATGTATCAGTTGTGGATCAGGATGAACAACAAATGACTCTACAAATGAGACATGTTGAAAATGGCAACATATTCTACATCACAGTAGTCTATGCCAAATGCAAGTCAGCAATGAGAAGACCACCATGGGATGCTCTTAGACTCAAATATGCTAGTTATGACAATCCCTGGTGTGTGATTGGAGATTTCAATTTAACTATTTCATTGGAGGAAAATATATGGGGCATTCCCTATCAAATGATCAAAAGCATGGACTTCCTATGTATGATAGACGACTGTGGTTTGGTGGACTTAGGTTTCTATAGTCCTAAATACAGTTGGTCCAATGGTAGAGGGCACTGTTCTATTGTATGGGAGAGGCTTGATAGAGGACTAGTTAATTATCAGTGGTTAGCTACTTTTCCTATTACTACTGCCTCTCACCTAGCTTTAGCTGGTTCAGATCACACCCTCCTCCTAATGGAAATCAATGTGAGGAATGACAATGGAAAAAATTATTTCATATTCCTAAACGTTTAGGTTGACAATGTCAAGTTCAAACTGTTTGTTAAAGAGATCTGGGACGAAGATGGGAATAGAGGAGCAATGTGGATATTCCACCAAAAGCTTAAGTCACTTGATAATGGTATAAGTAAGTGGTCAAGAAATGAATATGGTGATATCTTCCAAAAAGCGGATGATTATGAATAACAAGTTAAGGCAGCAGAGATGATTTGGGCTCAGACTATGAAGTTGGAAAAAAGCATTCTAAAGTAGAAAACTCAATTGCAATGGTTCAAAGAAGGGGATTCCAACACTAAATAGTTCCATAGCTTAATCAGAGGCAGAAGAAGATAGCTATATATTCAAAAGATCAAAGATGATGAAGGATAATGGATCGAAGATGATGAGGCTATTAGTATTGCTGCAAGTGATTACTACCAAAGTCTTTTCTCTGATCCAGGAGGACCCATTAGAGAGGATCTACTATCTTGCATTCCATTAATGATCACTTAGGATGATAATTACATCCTAACGGATCCTACCATGTCTAACTCAAAGAGGTTGTCTTCTCCATGAACCCCACTAGTGCAACAGGGCCAGATGACTTTAGTGGTAAGTTCTACCAATCATGTTGGGACATCATCAAGGCTGACTTATTGAATGTTGTCCTATCTTTCTTTGGAGGATGCATCATGCCAAAGTATATGACCAATTCATGTCTAGTTCTAGTGCCCAAGGTGGAATTTCCCAACTCCTTATTTGAATTTAGACCCATCAGTCTAAGCAATTTCATCAACAAGATCATGTCTAAAGTCATTTGCTCTAGATTAGCTCCTATCATCCCTAGAATAATCTCAGTAAATTAGTTTGGTTTTGTTAAAGGCACAAATATATCAAAGAACGTCATGTTGGCACAAGAGATAGTTCATGGTATCAAGAAGCCAAATGAAGGCTCCAATATTGTCATCAAGCTAGATATGGCCAAGGCTTATGATACGGTCTCATGGAGCTACACTTGCAAAGAAGAATGGGTTTCTGTGAGATGGTTGACATGATCTAGAGGACCATGTCCAATAACGGGTACTCAGTCACAGTCAATGGCACAAGGCTTGATTTCTTCCACTCCTTGTGAGGTCTAACATAAGGATATCCTCTAGCCCCTTCCTTGTTCATCATAGATACTGAACAGCTCTCTAGAATGCTTAATTCTCTCAACCACAATCAATTTTTCAATGGGTTTGATATGGAAAGAGGGGTCCACAAGTCAATCACCTTAGTTTTGATGATGGCATCGTAATATTCTCATCTGGGGGAAGTTCATCTTTTCAAAGGATCATGTGGATACTAAACAACTATGAAAACAAATCTGGTCAACAAATCAATAAATAGAAAATCCACTTCATGCCATCTTCTTGTGCATTTCAGTCAACTGTCAGAAGAATTCAATCAGTCACAGGATTTACCAAGAAAACCTCTCCTCTTACATTCCTTGGTTGCCCCATGTACACTGGCATGTTGAAAATTATTCACTTCAATAGCCTCATCTCCAAGATTGTTGGGAGGATTAGAGGTTGGCATGGTAAAATTTTATCTCATGGTGGAAGGGCAGCTCTAATAAAACATGTCCTTCAATCAATGCCAATCCATTTATTGTCAGTTGTTTTCCTTCCTAAAACAATCATGAAACAAATAGATAAGCTTGCAACTAATTTCTTCTGGGAATGGACAACAACAAAAAAACTACCATTAGGCATCCTAGCAGAAACTATGCTATCCATTGACTAAAGGTGGCCTTTGATTTAGAACCATTGAATATATCTGCAAATCAATAGAGTACAATAAATGGTGGCATTTTAGAACTTCTCAATCTATATGGAGTAATTTCTAAGAGCTAAGTATTGTCAGTGATCTAATCCCATCTCCAAAAAATAGACAAGCCAATCACAGGCATGGAAAAGACTGACAATCAACAAGAAAGAAGCAGAAAAGAGCATTTTATGGAGGCTTCACTATAGGAATTGCAGTTTTTGGTGGGATAACTAGTTGGGCCTCTTTCAAGCTTCAGAACTTAGGGAGGCAGATCTGGGAATACTGTAGTCTCAGCTTTTTGGGATGGGGGTTAGTGGAGCCTTCAGAAACTTAATGGCATTGCACCACCTCACATGATACCTCACATCATGCATACAACCATCTCTCACAACACCAGTATACAAGATGAAGCCATTTGGACCCCTAATGTTGGTGGTCAGTTTGCTTGTGCATCTTCTTGGGATTTGATCAGAAAAAAGAAACAGCCAAACATCTCTAACAAAATGACTTGGCATAAAAAAGTTCCCGTAAAATGGTCATTTTGTTTATGGAGAGCTCTCAGAAACAAGCTACCTACTGATGACAGGGTTCTAGTCTTCAGCAGCCCCACAGTCACAAGGTGTGTCTACTGTTCCTTTCATGCCAACGAAATAGTGGATCATCTTTTCAGTAGGGGAAATTTTGGAAGAATTGTGTGGAGGGAATTTGGTGGTCCAGTTGGAATCCAAACAGAATAATTGCCATTCAGACTTCTTCTGATGAATTGGTGGCTAGTAAAAAGCCACAATGAAGTACAGAAGCAAATCACTCACACCTTGCCTATCATAATTTGTTGGAACTTGCGAAAAAATAGGTGTAGTGCCAAATATGGAGGAAAATCCTTATCTCTGACTAGAGTTTTGTTCTCCATCAATTCTGACATTAACTTGATGATGAGAGACAGCTTCCAAGAAGTCCAATGGCCCCTCAACTAGAAGGAGCTATATCCATTTATTGGGAACATCACTCATCCAACTCTCACTACTCTAGTAGATTGGAACAAGCTAGTTTATGGCTTTGTGAAGATCAATAGTGATGGAAGTGCACTCACAAACCCAGGAAAGATTGGTGCAGTAGTGATTATTAGATATCACAATTGTTCCTTCATCCATTCCATTGCTGCTCCTCTAGGTGAAATAGCTATGCTGAAATTGAAGCAGCTATCTTAGGAATATAGTGTTGTCTCAACAATGAATTCACTAAGGTTCACCTAGAATCTGACTCTGCCCTCCTAGCTCAGTGGTGAGGCAAAGGAAAAAACCACCCTTGGTCTTTGAAAATGAAAGTTCAGCAGCTCTCATCTCTATGATACCAATGTGAAAGCTTCAGATGTTCACACACATTCATAGAGGTAAACTGCCCTGCTGACTCACTATCAAAGCTCATCCACGAGCTCTCAACCTTAGCTAATTTGACCTTTGTTTCTACTCTGCCATCTCAAATCAGAGGCCAAATTCTTGAAGATTATCTGGGTACTCCTGCCTTTAGACACAAGAAAACCATCAGGTTATTGGTACCTCAACATAATGCCAATACCTCAACTTCATCTCATGGCTATGGCTAAAACTATTGGAAGGAGGGGAGTACATCTATCAGTCCAAATGGGGCACATTAACCAACAGTTGAAGGCAAACACTGTCATTGCTAACTTTCTTTTATTTTTTGCAGGTTTCATCCTTCTGGAAATACACAGTCCTTTGTCTTCTCCTCAGAGTGTGGTATTAACAACAATATTGTTCTATCTCCTGAGGATTGGTCAAACGACTGGAGCATATCTCACAACACACACATCACGCAATCAGAAGTTCAAAAAACATAAAACCAGCTCACATATGTAGAGAAAAAGGTAGAAACATACAAAAAGGGATGAAATCCAAAAGTGCATCATCACACACCCTCTATACTATCCCTATACTTTCTCCTAGAACCTACAAGAACCTAGAAGCAACTTTTCCTAACCTGAGAACCAAAATCTGTCTGCAAACAACAGAAGCAGGAATCAGGGCAGAAATGCCCAATATTTCTCTAACTCTGGCTTCTCTTTTGCAAGTGTCACCCCATCCTTGATGATAATTCAACTGATGTACTCCCATAATGTGGTATTAGCACTCATAATGCTCACTCTCCTAGGAGCATATCAAAATGGGGCAGCAGAAACTCAAGCTGCTAAATACTGCTCTGTCATCAGTTTAAGTCCTAAATGCACTTGGACAATTCAAGCCTCTGAAAGGTCATACCTACTGTTCTTGCTCACCCATTTTCAACCAAATAACCATTACAAACCATCAACAACCCTTCACCTACAATACTAACACCACCTCTAAAGTGATTCGAATACCCCACCGCTCTTCAACCAATCCATACTCACAACTGAAGATGCTTTATCCTGTCAAAAGCAAACTCCTGTTTCAACCAAAATTCCAAACCTTGCCTCTGCCCAGCTGTAATAGAGCCAGTGGCAAGAATTTTTATTCCCCCACCAATCCTCATTGTTCTCAAAATAGACAAGAACCTGAGAACACAACCAATTTTTTCCTAACTTGTTTGCTAATTGTTGCAGGAACCAGGGATAAGCTCAAATTACTGGGGCAACTGTTAGGAGTGGTATTAGCATCCCATATGCTCAACCTCCTACAGGTGCACCAGTTCTTTTGAGCTTATCACAAAGACCTTCCCACATTGACATAAACACAGTCAAAATAAAAGTACAGGGTCCCTCAAATCCTACCACTCATTAGCTAAAAGCCAAACAACTAGCATAATATCAAATTCCATCACTAGACAAATCAGAAGTGAGGCAATCACCTAATGTAGCACCCAATATCTCTTCTCAGAAGCTACAATCAATCCCATAAAGTTCACTATGCTTTTCTACACTGCAAGGTTCCATATACCTGCACCTGGGCCTTCTCATCTTTGGCAAACCCCCTCAACTCCAGAAAAACCCACACACCTAGAGGGAGTCAACATAAGAACCTGCAACTAGCCGGCACATACTCTTTTCCAGAACCCACAAGAACCTGAAAACACACCCCCATTTCACTAACATATTTCCTAATTTTTGTAGGTTCATAGAGCGGGTTTGGTCAATTGGGGCACTTTCAGTTAGTGGTATTAGCATCTCAGGTGCTCATTCTGCTGAAAGTGAATAAATTTTCCCAAGCCTCTCAAATCATCTCCATACATGCATCCTTCAGTATCCAGTCAATAGCATCTCCATATGTGATACTCTTTACTGAATTCATGCAGCGGTTCAAGAAAATAGCCATCCATTCAATTCCTACTATTTCCCTACATCTGTTTGAACTACAGTAGACCAACACCCAAATAGGCCATCAACAGCAGGAATATTTACTGCAGCATGCCATCCATGAAAGCAATTTTGATCCAGCTATCCAACTATCCTCACATACTGTAGGTTTCAAGTCAAGTTGGATAATTTAAGCAAGAAGGCGCTCACTCTTTTTTGTCAGAAACACAAGACAACAACAGCCCAACACCCCTTCTCTTGGAGCTTTTTTGATAGTTATCTTCCACTTGGATTTCTTTGACCCCAATGTCAAAGCAAAGTGGAAGATAGACCCCATAACTACTTCATGTTGTTTACCATTTTTCCTAGGACACTCTTACATTTTCATTAGATGTAGAATTTATTGTATGTGGGAGATGATCTATGAAAATGATGGAAAATTCTACGAATGTGAAAAACATGGACACATTCAAGCTGATTGTTCCGAACTAAAGGAGGAATATTCAAAAGAAGATATCTTTTGGAGCCTGGAGTGGTGAAGAAGAATCTGACCATGAAGAAATTGCAAACATATGTTTCATGACCATAAAAGATGATAGAAATGAGGAACTAGAAGATAATGGATTCATAGGAAACAAAGGAGCAGATGAGGAAGAAGACTCAGGTGAACTTGGCCTTATGGAAGACGAGGAACCAGTAAGGTACATCCTCCTACTTTTCCAAACTCTTATGAAATTCAAGAATTTATTGATATTTCTCCTACAGATATTGAAAGAGTTCTAAATGAACTCAGAAAGATCCAAAAAGAAAAGAAAGATTGGGCCTTGAAGCTGGAAGTTTGTGAAATTGAGCGTGACATGCTTCAAGAAGAAGTTAATGAACTTCAACTTCAATTGAATGGATTACAAAAAATTCACTAGTCATAGCTCTATAAAATCAAATCACACTAGCTCTTATAATCCTTTGGTTATAACAAGACACTCTTATACATCCTCATACTATGATAAAAATGGTCATAATACTAACCAATGCAGAAGCAGAATTAGAACAAAAAGAAGCTTTGAAAATTCCCAGAAATCCATCGTGTTTGTATTGTGGGAAATATGGTCACACTCTAACCGTTGCAGGTTCAAGGATAATAGGAGATGGGTCTGGCGACCTAATCTTCTAGTCAAGCTAACACTGAGAAATCTAACCATTTAGTACCCAAGCAAACTTTGGTACCTAAAACTAAGTAACTTTGTTTTGTAGGAACACCGCAACAAGAATAGAAAAGGAAAATGGTATCTTGACAGCGCGTGTTCCAGACATATGACTAGTGACAAATAATTATTCAAAATAGTCACCAAAATAGATGGATGAACAATTACCTTCAGAGATAAATCAAAAGGAAACGTTATTGGAGTTGGAAAAGTTCCCTTAAACTCAACATGTGGTGTGGACAAAGTTTACCTAGTCGATGAACTCGGTTACAATCTTCTCAATATCAGACAACTATGTGATAATGACTATGAGGTTTGTTTTAAAAAGTATGGCTGGTTTATAAAAGATGAATCAGGTAAACTTATTCTTTCAGGAAATAGAGATAGAAATGCCTACACTATCAGTAATTTAGATAACCTTAGTGATCAAATATGTCTTGCTTCTATGATTGATGATCCTTGGATCTGGACATGCTAACATGCATACTATTCAAAAACTTTCTAAACATGATCTTTTCTTTGGTCTTCCAAAACTAGATTTTTTAAAAGATCATTGTTACGATGCATGTCAACTTGAAAAACAAACTCGCCCAGCTTTCAAAATAAAAAATATTGTTTCTACCTCTAAACCTCTTCAACTATTGCATATGGATTTGTTTGGACTAGAAGTGCTAGTATAGGTGGTAGAAACTATGCTTTTGTTATTATGGATGATTTTTTTCCGATTTACATGGGTTATGTTTTTGAGTCATAAAGATGAAGCTTTAAGGAAATTTGAAGTATTTTATAAAAAAGTTCAACGAGAAAAGGGATACTACATTTCTTATATTAGAAGTGATCACGGAGGAGAATTTAAAAGAAGAGCTTTTGAATTTTTTTGCAATGATCAAGGAATCTCTCATAACTTATCTTCACCAAGGTCACCACAATAGAGTGGAGTGGTATAACGTAAGAATAAAACTTTAAAGGACATGGCAAGAACCATGATTGTGGAGAATTCGCTGATTACCCCATAGGTCATCTTATGATTTAAAACCAAATTCTGTATTTCAAGGCTTTAATCACCTCATTTATCACTTCTCGATTTGCGTGTGCAATACAAAATTTTTTCGAAAAGCTTTTATGTTAAAAGTTGATAAAATTAAAATTTTTGCTTTAAAAGTCAATTTTAGTTGACTTCGGTCAACGTATTTAAATATGGGACCTGGGCGTATGGAGGAATTTAATTGGAGGTCCTTAGCTTGAGTTATGAATTTTTGTTGAAAATTAAAAATCTGAAAATTCAATGGTTTTAAGAATTAATTAATGTTTGGCCTTTTTGATACCGGATTCATATTTTGGTTTCAGAGTTCGGTACATATCCAATATAATATTTATGACTTGTATGTGAAATTTGGTGAGAAACGTAGTTGTTTTGATGTGATTCGGACGCGTGATTGTGAAAATATAAATTTCAAAGTGTTCTTGAGAATTTCATTTGATTTGGTGCTAAATTTGTTGTTCTAGGTGTTATTTTGGCGATTTGATCATGCGAGCAAGTTAGTATTATGTTTTAGGACTTGTGTGCATGTTTGGTTTTGAGCCCCGAGGGTTCGGGTGAGTTTCGGATAGGCTACGGGATATTTTGGACTTAGAAAATCTAGTTTTTATGCTGTTTCAGGTGCCTTTTGGTTTTCTTCTTCGCATTCGCAAAGGAACTCTCGCGAATGTGAAGTAGAAACTGGGAGGTCTGGGTTTTTATTCTTCACTAACACTGAGAAATGGGGGCCTTACCCTTAGTGAATGCAACCAGCTCAACGCGAACGCAAAGCATAAGGAACCTGGGGGAGGGGTCAGCTATCCTTCTACATAAACACGAGTATTGGCTCGCAAATGCGAAGTCGATAGGTGAGTAGCCTTCTTGAACGTGATTTAGGACTTGTGATCGCGTAAGCTTGGCAAGATGTGCTCTTCGCAAATGCGACACTGTCTTCGCAAATGCGATGAACACTGTCGCCCAGCTATTAAACAGTCCCATTACGGGACTTTAGCCATTTTTTCAAATTTTCAAAATCTAGATGGCCTGGAGGCGATTTTCAAGGCATTTTCTTTCCCAAAGTTTTGGTAAGTGATTCTAAACCACTTCCTTTCAATTACCCATTATATTTCATGAATTTTCAACCTAAAATCTTGATTTTGTTTTATTGAAGTCCACTAGGCATTGATCCTAGGGTTAATTTTCATAAATATAAAATATAGTACAACAGCAATGGAGGGGGACATAAACCTTACCTCTAGAAATAAGATGAAAGTGCATTTGGTCAGCCAACTATAGCAACCAAATGACCCTTGGACACTATGGTAAGTCAGACCTATGATGATGAACCAATTGTCTATCCAACAGTGATAGACAATTGGAACTGCAAAATACAAGTGGAGTATACCTATGTCAACTATACAAAAAAGTACAAGTGATCGTAAATTTACTATGTTCTTCCATTTCTGAAGTTTCGTTTACCTCTTCTGTTATTTCTATTTTTCCTCATCATGCTTGTTACAACTTGAGAGAGCATGGCTATGTTTTCATCCTATTATCCACTTTTCTCTTCTTCTTCATCTTGTGGTTCAGCCATAGTTGCTTGGAAGGCAACTATTTTTTTCTTTTCTTGTTGAATTTTTCTGTCCAGGTGAGTTTTCTCAAAGGCTATTAATTCACCTCTAAGTTCTTCATAGGATATTTTGTCAAGATCCTGACATTCGAGAGCAATGACCTTAGGCTGCCAAATCATAGATTGACTTCTGAGAATGTTTTTAATTTGTTCTAGGCTTCTGGAGAATATTTCTTCTGCAGATTCTTCGTCCTTCATTTGAAATACCTCCTACTCCCGAACCAAAAGATTTATCGTTGTTTCTTTTAACTTGTTGGTTCCTTCATATGTGACTCCACATTTATCCCATATTTCCTTGGTAGTTTCACAGCTTGAGATCTCTTCATACTCTTCACCATTTAGCATTGTGTAGTAGATTTTTCGCTTTAGTATTCCCAGTTATGATAGCAGCTTGCTCATCAGTGTAGTCATCCAAATCAAGTGGATCAGTTGATACCATTACTTGACCATTCTCGTCTTTCTTTGGTGGAATTAGAAGATTTCCTTTTTCGATCAGCTGCCAGACTTTTGATGTCATATGACATGGTGGAGGTTTCCATACGCACTATCCGATGAGAAAAGTGTTGTCCGTTGAAGTATGGTGGTCGTACTTGAAAGGTTCCTTCCGGAAATAATGCAACAACGTCTGTGTTTGATCCCATGATCTTTTCCTCACTAGTGTTATGCAAAGTTTTTGAGCCTTGCTCTGATAACAACTAAAAGTACAAGAGAGGGTGAATTGTGGTCTATTAAAATTAGTTGACTAAGAATGATATTAGTCGACTAAATACCATGTAGAGTGAAAATATAAATAAACAGGCAGATTATTAAATTAAGCAACACATACAAATTTTTATACGGGTTCGGTACCGGTATGGTACTCACGTCTATTTTCCTTTGTATTCCAAGGGTTCTCTTAGATCTTGAAAAATAGTTATGGCAATGATAGCTTAAACTCGTTCACCACCAACGGAGTGTAGCAGCTATATATTTTGGATGTTAACATAACTCTCTTTTGCATCTAACTCTTTCTATCTTTTATGACACTGGTAAACTTGAGAATACAGTGTTTATGCTAAGTAGTAAAGAGACTTAGAAGACAGTGTTTGTAAATGCGCAAATCTTCTTTATGAACTGAGCAGACTTCTTATAGGAGAGTTTGAGAATCGTTGCTCTTTGATTTGATTTGAGGCACAGAATCTTTTAAGAGATTTGACCCAAGGTATTCCTCACAAATCCTGCACTAGAGATGGGCTGGATTCGTTCATGACTTTCCTTGTCACGTCCTTATCTTATGGAGAGATTTGAGCCTTCGACTTTGCTGATTGAATATACCGGATATTCTTTTGTCTTCAGTTGATATCTTTCCTTGTTTGATAATCTTGATCTCCTTAAATTTAGACTCATAGGGAACAACAGATTAGGTTTCCATTTTTTATGGCTTCTTGTCCTTTGATTCAGCATCATCTCCTTTTGTTAAGACACCATCAACTCTTTTGATTTAGCATCATCTACTTTGGTTTAGACATTATCAGCGTTTTTCCTTTTCACAGCTTTATTCCTTTTGTTGATACCTTGATTTCTGCAATCAATGTAAATAGGTTGTCATCATTAAAACTTAGATTTATATCTAACACAAGTTACAACCCAAGTTCGACGAGTGACAGCTCGACCAGATTCCTCGAACTCAGAACATAGAAGTAGACAGCCTTGCCAAATTAGCCGCCGCCACCAAAAGTATAACTTTTGGGGAAAAGAGCGTAATAAATCTCCTCAGCTTAGCATTATACCATATCGAGGTAAAATCTGTGAAATTAAATGGTGCTGGCACAATTGTATTAAAGACAATTTGTAGGATGGCACCCTTCAAACGATAAAAAAGAGGCTGAAAAGCTGAGAATGCAAGCCACTAGGTATAGCATCCTTTGCAACGGCATGTATAAGAGAATGTATGGAGGCCCCTTAGAAAAATGCTTTGGCCCAAACTAAACTCAATGCATTCTTGCAGAAGACCACAAAGGTCATAGCGGCAGTCACTCCGGTGACCGAGCACTTGTAAGGTCCTCATTAGGACTGGATACTATTGGCCAACCATGAATAAGGACTCCCTAGAATTTGTGAAAAAATATGAGCAGTGTCAAAAATACGCCCCAATAATCCACCAAGCAGATGAACGCATCCACTCTTTCACCTCTTCATGGCCATTTATTAAATAGGGAATGGATATCATGGGACCACTTCCGCCAAGACGAGTAATGTAAAAAAATATTTAATTTTAATTGACTATTTCTCTAATTGGCTTGTTAGAATATTCAAATTGAGGTAAAAATATTCATAAAAGGAAAATAAACACAAAAGAGGCTCGAGGCCGTCCCCGCCTAATAAGAGAAAATGAAAAGAAAAAGAAAAGAAAAATCCTAAACTAACCTATACTATGGCTTCTCCACAATGCTCGTCAAGGCCTCCAAAATATTTACAAAGGTTCTTCGGGGCATTCGGCGTTCCCCGGATAAAAATATATACAAAATCCACGAGGCATTCCCCTAATAAAATTTAACTAAGGGAACGACCTCTCGCCTCAGAAACTAATAAAACGTCCTGATATTGCCTACCCAGGTGTGGTCAGCCTAAAACATGCTCCTAACATTTAAGAAAAATAATGATAGCAAAATAATTAAACATTCACTTTCTGATTTTTCATATTTAACATCACCCACGGCCTATCATTCATTCAAGACAAATTTACACCAATCAAGATGTAATGGAAAATTCAAAACATCCAAAGGAATAGAAGAGAATGAATGAACTAGCAAGCTAAGACAAATACGAAAATAGAATGAGGCAAAAAAAGATGGAATAGAGTATGATAAGAGCCAATGAATTTCCACTAAACCCAACTGCTTCTTAATGTCTTGACCAACTAACTAGAAAATACGAGAAGGCAACTGGAATTACAAATTATCAATCTATCATTTGCCACACTCAACATATGACCAAAGAAAGACCAAATAAGTGCATATCTTGATAGAGGATAATAACCAATTCTCACCAGGAAGCTCAACTAAAGTTAGCAGGGATTCTGAGTATGTTTCTTGAACATTAGAAGCGACCAACAGAGGCGACGACAAACAGAGGACACTGAAAGGCAACCCCAAGACTTACTTAATGATCAAACTCAGTTAGTCTGACAAGAATGATCGAGTATGCATCAGGTGCGCCGGTTTTGAGGTTGGGGATCAAATTGGAGATAAATTAAAGGCAATGTCAATACAAATATCCAAAAGTAGGGCGACAAGATGGCTTTTAAAACATTGGGTTTCAACATACTCCCAGAACATGAAACAAACTAGCCAAGGAGTAGCAAGCAAATCTCGGCAAAACGATTTGAATATATATTTCTTTTCAAACTAAATTTTCAACCCAAACGTGCAAAACACTGATTCAGACCATAAATAAAATGCATTACGGATTCAAAATTCACATAACAACCAATTTTTTGTCACAAACATGCAGCAAACAGGTTTGAACTCAAATATTCCAGAAAGACTCTAAGCAGCTTATATTTGATTCAATTTCCAACAAATCTTCAATGAAGTACTGCTTTCAACTTTATTCGACCACTGAAATTAAGCTAACCAATTCACGACAAACATTTTCCGCTAAGTCGAACCATAACTTAAATGAAAAAACATTTAAACCACCAGCTCTTATCATACTTCAATCCTCTATTTTAAAAGGCAGAATTGGGACTCGCCCGGAGCTCGCCCCAGGGCGAAATACTCATAAAACGTCCTGGGCTTATGTGTGGGGTTTAGTTCCGTGAGAATTACGTCTCGGCCATCGAGGCTTACGCCCCAGACACGTCCAACGCCCAGCGTACTGGGCTCGCCTAATAGAAGTTTATGCAATTGTATATAACTAACCTTATAAATGGGGTTTTGACACAGTTACCCACAAAAACAAAACTATTTACCCTTGTCTACCCATTTGTTTTCCTACCCATAAACTAATTATATTTCCTACCCATAGTAGGTTTTGTGGGAATCTTCTCTTTATTCTCCAATTCTTTTTTATTTCTATGCTTCTTTTCTTTTTCTTTTCTCCTTTTCTTTTTTCTTGTTTTCTTCTTATTTTTTTCTTTTTTCCTATTTCAATTTCATTTAACTTTTTTTTATATTCTTTTTCTCTTCATAATCTAATTTCATTTACTATTCTCACTATTTTTTATTATTCTTTTTTTTTATATTATTACTAAAGAAAAATCAAATTGTGTACCAATTAAATGTAGTTAATACAACTAAAAAAATATTAACTAACATTTGATACCAATATAGCATATAGTTATACCAACAGGGTATACAATTGTACGCAAAGAGTTAAAAAAAGTTTAATTCAATTATTAAAATGAAATAATATCAGTTGTCAATAAAAAATTTTAAAAAATTTAAAAGGATCTAATTGTAAGAGTATATCATTACATTATATATCATACTATAATTTATTTATTTTTTTTCATTTTCAAATTGCCGCTCACGCTACGTAAAAGCTTAAAATAAATTAAAAGGGAAAAGGCAAGTGAATTTACAGGTAATAAGTATACTATTATAGTATATTGTATACTATTATAACATATTGTTACAATATCTTGCACATTATTATAGTATACCATAACAATATATTTGTATACTATAATGGTATACTGTTGTAGTATAACTATATACTCCTACAGTATATTAGTATACTATAGCTGTATATTGTTAGGTAATTGTGTTCTTCTTTGATTATTACAATATACCGTTACAGTATATTATAAACTATAATAGTATACTATTGCAGTATAACTATATACTCCTAAAGCATATTGTATATAGCAGTATATTATTGGATAGTTGTGCTCTTCTTCGATTTTCAGTTGAAAATTTCAATCTTAATCACCTCAAATCAGCTCCAACTACTAGCAAATTTCAGTATGAACTTCCAGAATGTACTATAAGCAATATTTAACAGCACCCACTTTGAAAAACAAGAAATTTTCAAAAATAAAATTGAGTTTTAAGCCTAACAATGGTGGATATTCAAATACACATAAGTGTTCAAATGGTTATAGATTGGATGACTAAATTAAATATTCGCACAGATTTAGAGGGTTGTCTATGCGTTTGACCTTTCTAAAACTCTAAATTATCACTGGTAAGTTAAAATAAAAAATCAGTATATCTACTAAGTACAGAGAAAGCCTACTTTGAAACTTTTTTATAGAATAATAAAGGGGACATAAACGTTTGGAACCAAATATAAGCTTCAGCTAGAAAGGAAAAAAAAGAGAAAAGGAGAAGAAAAAGATGAGGATAAGTGCAGGGCAGTTGTAGTAGAAGAAGTATGCGGGTAAATACTTTTGGTCGGATAGGTATTTAGTGTAACTAGTTTGAGAGTAGGTAGATACGGGTAATTATTTTATAGTAGGTAGGTATAAAGTATAAATTGCTCCTTATAAATCCTCAAATTTTCTTAATAAATCGTTGATTAATCAAAATTACTTTTTTCTTAATAATAAATCATTAAGTTGAGAGTATTTTATGTCATAATCAAAATATAAATTATTGCACGTTATCCACTAAGACTGCTATGACAGTTAATTTTAAATAATTTTTCGTTTAAAAAGTATTTATTTATTAACTTTTGTTATATTTTTACTATATAATATTCTATAATTTTTTATTATAATTATTTTTCTAAATAGTATTTTTTTCATGTTTACGAGATACAATACTTATTAATTTAATAGCTCAATATTAGCTAGTAACTACAAATAATTAGCTATCATGATATTCTATGGTAAATTATGTGTCACTTTATTAACTTGTTGAAACTTAAAAATAAATGATGGTGGAGAATCTTATTTAAATTGTGAATTTTATTTTTATATAAATTCTCTTTCAAATACAAGCATATTAAAAAAAAGGAGTATTTCAAGAAAAATGTCAAATTATAATATCCAAATTCTTTCAAGATTCATTACTCCTTAAAAGATACATATAAGATTTCGTATCGAATACATTACTTTTGATGTTTGAGTTGTAACGATATTGCAGCTTTGCATATTATGATATATGTCATACTTTTCACATTATTCATAGTTGAAATATAATTTATAATATTTTAAATAGATTATTTGTTATAATTTTGTAATTTTAGTATAATTTTTATAATTATTTTTTATTTTATACTATCTTAAAATTCTAGAAATTAGTAAAATTTAAAGATCCTTGGGACTTACGCCACATGTTTCAGGGTTTACGCCTCGCCTCATGCCCCCACCTTTTAAAACATTGCTTCAATCCACACCTAAATAAGAGCAAGGAGGGAATAGAGATGAACCTGAAAATTAGAGTTCAATTGACAGAAATTTTCAGCAATCGCACGAGCAAATGGACCAAACACTAAAGCCAAAATTTGAAATGGACGGAACTCAAACGAACCAAACTTGAACAGCACACCAACTCAATCGACCTCCATAATTGAACACCACGATCAAAAGAAGAAACTAAAATATTTTTTTGGTATTTTTTGATTTTTCGAAATAGAAACAAAATTCAAACAAGAATCTAAACTCAAAATATATTTTGTATTTTTGTTTTTCTGGAATTCAAACCCAACATGAAAAAAAAATTGAAAACTGAAAAGAACCTTAGAACCTTTTCTCCCAATTTTTCTCCAAAAGAACCCCGTTTTTTTTAATCTCCAAGACTCCCTCTGAAAAATCCCAAGACCCTTCAAATATATACTCTATCTCGAAACTTCTATACTTGTCTTTAAAAAAACACCGAAAATCCTCCAAACACCTCCAAAATTCAATTTTTCCACCAGTAAATGACAAGTGGAGGGAGTAAATTGAGTGACACTTAATCCTATGCCCCCCATTAATCCTAATATAGTCTTCAAATGAAATTCGGGTGAGATGAGTGCGTGAAGGAGAGGCGGAATCAATTTGGGTGAAGTCATTAGGGAATATTCTCAGTTTGTTGTGATTGCTACGTGGAAGAAGGAGAGAGGAGAAGGGGGACCATTAACGCATCGTTGGATTTGGAGCGTCTCCCACCCAATTCTGATGTTGGCATAGGAGGTCGTGCGGATGGATTAGGGAGAGTTTGATTTAGGGTTTTGGGAATTAGATTTTATGTGGGGTAAGGGAAAGAATAGGGGTCGTCGGATTAGATTTGGTCAAGGGCTGGGATTATAGGAAGAGAGTGGGGCTCGTCGGTGGGAATTTGGGCGGGTAAATGGTTATTTAAGATGGGGCTTCTGATTTGGGCTCAAGCTTGACCGAAATTCGGCATATAATTTGGGACTTTGACCCTTTAAATCCATCAATTAAAAAAACTTAAACCTTTTTTAAATAAGATTTATAATTAATTCTAATTAATTAAAGTAAACTATATCATACTATGAAATTATATATATATATATATATATATATATATATATATATATTATTTTTTATATAAATTATTATATTCAAAATAAAATTAACAATCATAGTAAAAATAAAAATATACTGCTACAAAATACTAATGGCCTTAAGTAAAAAAAATAAGAAAATATATAGGGAAACTAGTTTTTGGTGCTCTCAATTTTATGTTTTAAAATAAAAGTAAAAGTGAAAAATAGGTTAAATCCTATGAAAATAACTCAAATAAATATTTTAAAATGCTAAGAGTACTAATATATCTTGATGAGATGGCGTGTCAAAAATTACATGTCAACAGAGGTCGAAGAGCGACGAGATATGGCATACATAAGAATGGTAGCACAAAATCAGCAAGCAGAACACTACTACATTAGAAAAGCAAAGTTATGATTACTCAAGATCGGGGACTACGTTCTCAAAGCCAAGACCCAAGCAGGTAGAGATCCACAAGAGGGAAAATTAGGAACCAATTGGGACAGACCGTACAAAATCATAGGTAAAGCGGACAAGGGTTCTTTCCAACTAGAAACTATGGAAGGAAGCTCCTACCAAATAATTGGAACATCAGCCACCTCAAATACTTCAACTTCTGAAAAATAAAAAATGCCTTGTAAGTAATAATATGGTTTTCTCAGGGTGGTTTTTAATGAGGTGACGAATGGGACACTTCGAGTTGGAGTATGCGAGATTTGACACATTACTAGGACTGGGACTGGGACTGGGACTAGGACGGGAATGCCTGCCCGAAACTTGTAGTTTTCTCCAAAAGTTTCCTCAGGGCGAAATGATGTAACCAAAGCAATGGTATTTAAGTAAATAAGATACATATTCATTGAAACCTCTCTACTGAATAGGTATGTTTGACCATCTCGAACAACTCCTATCGACCCTCGGCCATGGCTTAATAAAAGGTAAGTTCGACCAGCTCAAACAACTTCTATCGGCCCTCGGCCATGACATAAACAAAAAGGTATGTTCGACCAACTCAAACAAAACTTTTCGGCTCTTAGCCACGACTTAATGAAAGGTAAGTTCGACTAACTCAGACGACTCCTATCAGCCGTCATCCACGGCTTAAATGAAAAGGTATGTTCGTCCATCTTGAACAATACCTATCGACCCTCGGCCATAACTTAATGAAAGGTAAGTTTGATCAGCTCGAACAACTTCTCTCGGCCCTCAGTCACAGCTGAAACAAAAAGATACGTTCAACCAGCTCGAATAACACCTATCGGTATGTGTCCATGACTTAACAAAAAGGTAAGTTCGACCATCTTGAACAACTTTTATCGCCCCTCTACCACGACTTAATGAAAGGTCAGTTTGATAACTCGGAAAACTCCTATCAGCCCTCTGCCATGAATTAAACGAAAAGGTACGTTCGATCAGCTTGAAGAACACTTATTGGCCCTCGACCACGGCTTAATGAAAGGTAAGTTCGACCAGCTCAGAAAAATTCCATCGACCCTCAGCCATAGCTTAAATGAAAAGGTATGTTCAACCGGCTTGAACAACTCCTATCGGCCCTCGGCCTCAACCTAACTCAACCGTACATTTAACCCGTTCAAAAAACACTTATCGGCCCTCACCCTAAACCTGAATAGAAGATAACAATGAAGAAAGCACAGAAGCAAAACACAAGTACAAAAATAATAATACACAACGATAGAAAGGTACATATGAGACCAAAACAAACTTTTGTATTTCATGGGAAAGTTTTTACAAAGACGTTAAAAGATGCCAATAAAAGGAGCAGTACAAACAAAACAAAAAGCTAAAAATTTAGTGTCCATCGCCACCATGATCTCCATCATCCCCTCCATCCTTGCCTCGACCATAAGCAGCATCATACCAAGCATTATCCATGAGCTGGTCCATACCTTCCTCTTCGCCTCCCTCAGAATCAGGATGAGGTATGGCGGGTTCATATTCACATGAGAGACGGGTCTTAGGAGCTTTGACTCGAGCCTCCTCAATGGTCGTCTCAAAGACAAAGCCCGTATGGATTAACTCACGAATCACGTCTACTCGGGCTTCGGGTAGGATCCATTCCTCGTACTTTTCCTGAGGAATGATAAGAAACTTAGAGGCGTGAGACATAGAGAGCCACTTCAGCAGTCGGGTATTCTCAACCTCAACAGCAGAAACTCGCTCGAACAGCTCGGAGTTTTCCTTATCCAACTCTCCAATTATCTCCTCGAGCCTGGCCTCCTTAACTTCGGCCACCGTCAGAATATTGTCCCACTCAGAATGAAGGGCTCTATTCACCAACTTTAACATATGACACTATTTCGAGTCTCCATTCAAGAGAATTTCGCTCCTTGAGCATCTGCTACTTCTCATCGACCTTGCCCCTAAGAGCATCTATCTCAAATTCACACTTGTGACCTTGCAGTTGGACCACCAGTCTCTGAAGGTCGCTGCATTGGGCCTCCACTCCCTTGCTCAATTCCAGCTCCTCTTCTTTCCTCTTCAATGCTCCCTTGAGAATGCTAAACCTCTATAAGGCTGCAAGCAACTCCTCATCTTTCTTCTTTAAATCCTCCTTCAAGGCAAGAATGTCGCCTCCTTGCGAAGCCGCCTCTGAGCATCACAGTACTTCCCGCAGAACTCCTGGTACGCAACCTTCAGCTTCTAGTAGATCTCTTTCCGCTTCTTCTCCCTCTGCACGCTTTTAATCTTTAAAATAATAATATGCAAACCAAAGAAAGGTAAGAATTAAGACTTAGAAACAAGTCAAAGCAAACAAAAACAGACTACACTTACCTTGAGAGCGAGGTCGGCGATGCTCTTTGACGGGGTGTTATCTCTCAGTTCTTAAAGAGTCACATGCTCAGCATCGCAGCCGAAGGGTTTGAGGGTATTAACTACGTCCTCGATGTTCTTTAGAAAATCATGATTCACTAGATTCATAATAGTTCTTGATCCTCCCTCTATCCTAACCTCGATCTGAGTAGTCCCATTATCGATCATCTTAAGCTCCTCAGGGTTGAGTTCAAAGCCAGAATCATCCCCTCTTCGACATGACCCTTACCTTTTTTCCCATCAGCAAGAGAAGTGTCCCTAGTCATCCTAGAAAAAAAGGCCTCCTCGCGCATGAGGTGTAGAGCTATCACCAAAGCCTCCTCTGTGACTATCTCCTCTTCGGGGCACGAAGGTATGGCTGCATTGATCTCTTCTAACTGAGTCACCTCGCAGGTCATCCCAGCATCATCCCCAATAAATATTGTCGTAGTCTCATGCACCATGATCTTATAATCTAACAAGTCGGCGGCCGCATGCACACCTTCTCCTACTTCCATGGCCTTCCTCTTACGGGGCCTCAAGTTTTCTTCATGCAGAGAAATTTCCTCATCCCCAATGTGGGATGAGACCAAATAGGGAATGGACGCAGTAGCTGAGACGGAGGCGGGGACAAAAGATGTAGCATTTCTTGTCCTCCTAAAAGAGAGTGTAGGCGCCTTATTCATTCTTGCAGCTCTCTTTACACAACCTAGAAAAAGCATAAAAAGATGAGAAAGATAATATCAGCGTGTACAAGCACAACGACAACCAGAAGAATAAAGTACCTATTGAGGGAAGGGCCGGTTTGAAATTTTGCCAAAAGCTTGGCTAGTCACGGATCCCTACAGTACAAGGGAGGATCTTCCTGACCCGTTCACCAAGATGCGCCGCCAACTGAAGAGGTAGATCAGTAGCTGCAAAAAAAAGAAGGAATATTCTATAAACTCGGAATGAGCGACTATTAAAGGTGACAAATAAGAATACTTACGGGTGCAATTCCACTCCTAAGGGAAGTTAGCATCGTTGGCCATAATGACCACGGTCTTCCCAAAGAAGTCGTTCCAAAATTGTCAACTACCTTTGTCATTTATTTTTACTACTAAGCACTTGCCTCCACGATGCCAAATATTCAGCATTGTCCCTGGGTAAAAGCTAGGCGTGAATAGATGTATTAAATAGTGCACTATGATCTAAATGCCAACCAACTTGGTGAACTTCGACAGTATTTTAGTCACCTTGTATACATAGGGGTTGAGTTTGACCGTGCAAACCCGGCAGTAGTAGAAACATTCCTCCTCTGGAGGAAGGAGAGGAAGAGAGTAACCAATGGTGAAAGAATAGGCCTAGAAAGCATAATATCCTGGACGATGGGTATCCACTTCGTCCTCGCCTGTAGGTATGAGCTCTAATTGACCGGGGATTCTATTTTTAACTTTGAATTCTGCCAAGCACTCAGCCATCAAAGATTATTAGAAATCTCGGTCACTAACTCCAACGGTTGCTGCAAATCGGCTTTTGCATTAAGATTGCGTGGGATAATTTCCTCCACTGAAGGGAGGGCCTCCTCTTCAACGATAGAGGTGGTGTCTCCTCCATGAGCAATAACCACAACAACCAATGGTACAAGTTGAATCTCCTCATTAACATCAGAAGCCAAACTTGACATGGGTGTGGAGTTTAAACAAGATTGGAAGAAAAAAGGCTGAGAATTGAGAAGAAAACTCGAGGATGATGAGCCAGAGAAACGAGAAAAGAAAAAGCAATTTTAAGGGAGGTAAAACTTGAATAATGGTGAAATAATCCTTATTTATAGTGGAGAGGCACCGAATCCAAAATAGCCCATCATGATTGCAGCTAGAATCGAAATGGCAGAACCAATCAGAGGCTGCGCATGTATCAATGCAGTACATCAGGAACATGCGTCATCATGGCGAGTGATGTCATGACGTCATATCTTTTCTTTGACAAGATAGTTCCATTAAATCACTTGGGAAGATCAAGATTTTGAAATATATAATCCTCGAAGTGCCATGTCGCCTGCTTTTCACAAGGACCACGACCACTATTATCCGCTCATTGAACTCGCCCACGAGGACAACTTCAATAAGCGGTCTAAGTGTATGGGTAAAAAATGTCATGTTACATGTTGACTAGGTCAATAAGAATGAATACTTCGGAGGTTGCCACGTGTCATCAATAAGAGATGATGACCTGACTTCAAAGGGTCGATGTCACTAGAAGATAACATGTCATCGATAAGGTTGAAGTTACTCGATAGAAGAAGAGGACGAGGAAGAGCATCTCCTCTTCAAAGAGTAGTAACGACTAGTTCTAGGATTGCTATTACCTAGAGAATATTCCAATAATTATTTCTTTCAGTTGTACTATCTAGGGTTTTGTGGCCAATGTACCCTTATAAATAGAAAGATATGTAATTATAGAAGGAGAATGGAAACTGATTTGTAAAGAAGAACATATTGGCACTCTATGAAGATTCTCTCTTTATCATATACATACAAAGTTCTCCTTTTTATATCTTTATCTATCTTTTCTTCCCCGATCCAAGAGGGATCAGAATATTCAAAGGCTTATCATTATCCACCATTATCAGAAGAATTATTGGGGAATCTCACCTTTGTCAGATGACTTCTATTCATTTATTTACATAAATATCATTTATTGTTATTTATTGCCCTCATTCATACTCTTGAGTCATTCATCACTTTATTATTGTTATTGTTTATTTCTATCCAGCGGCAGACGTGGGATATTTTTGTAAATACACTTGGTTTATCATTTGGATATTAATATTGATTTAGATTAATACCTTTTCACTACAAATTTAATAGTATAAACATAGATCAAAATTTTGGATCATACAATTACTTTGACCGCATAAACAAAATAATATTTAGAATTAGTGGTTAACCTGAATGGGTAGCTCCAATGGTCTTCATGAATATTGCTTGAGCTCTTAATTACAAGCAATTGCTTTAATAAGGGTCCCTAAAAGTGTAATTTGCTTACGATTTGGAAACTGAAAGATAAATAATTTACTGAAGTATTTAACCAAAAATACTAGATTAGGAGACTTATGTGTTTCTCATGTGCGGAAGCATATCTGCAATAACCACGATGTGTGTTACCGATCGTCAGAAGTTCTCATAAGACATATGAATTCCCTTGTTTACACCTACTACCTCTTTCTAAGATACAGAGAAGCGCTAGGAAAAACCTCTTTTCTCTACACTCATAATGTTGTATTCATAGGTTATAAATAGGGTTAAGAGAAAGACTATTTAATGAGCTTATGAATCATTAGTAACCTTATGGATTTATCCAACCCAATAATATTTTTCAATACACGTAGACATCATATGTTCGAGAGGAGTTGTCTTTGTCAATTTTCATCAACATACATAGGTGCTCATTTTCCTAACTTGAACCTACAATTGTAGTTAAAGCTGTCAAAACATGACAGCCCAAGCATTGCGGGCTTTTAAATTTGGTGGGCTAGGGTGGGCCGGCCCGCCATCTAAATGGGCCTTAAAATAACTAGCCCAACCCAGCCCTAAGAGGGTCACGGGATAGGACGGGCTAGCCCTTCATTAGAAAACAAATTCTTCAAATCTTTAAATATGTATTCGTGACATAGTCTCTTAATCATATGAACGACTTCTGTTTCCTTAGAGCGTACAAGAAGCTTGAAATTTTAAAAGGAATCTTGTATTGAAATGTAAATTCTCTACCTCTCTAGCTCTTCTTTTTTAACGTTACATGAATATTATTTCAATACTTTTCTTACACTTTTCTCAGGTTTAGGAATCGCATCAATAAATTTATATATTAATATTTTTAAATTTAGCTTTAATATCATTTGCTGATTTCATCATTATAGTCCATAAAAATTTTAAAATTTATGAAATTTGGTAGTGTTGTCAATTTTTTTTTGTATTAAAATTTGACCTTTTCTATACTGAAAAACAGTTTAATTATTAATAATATATTAAACTAACAAAACTGATCATTGGCCACTTAAAACTTTTTGTAGTTCGTTGTTAATTAAGCAAAAGAGAAACTAATCTTGTCATACTACATGCATATCAAAAATCTAAATTATAGTTGATATGGAAGGGCAAATGAGCAATTTAATGTTGGGGAATGGGATTATAGTTAATAGTTGTTTTAGTTTTTACTTTTTAAAAATATTAAATATTTAAACTGAATTTAATTAATTCTTGGCACACGGGCCAGCTCAGGCCCAGCCTTGATCAAGCCTCAAGGGCTAGTGGGCTGACTTAGGCTGGACTTATAAGCCTCAATTTTAAATACGCTAAAAAAATTCCAACCCAACTCTACTCTAATTGTAGTGATAACAAAGAAGATATTATAATTTATAGCCTATAATGTCTTCCAAGAACGTTCGCTCACGTCTAAAATCGATGCTTTATCTAGTTAATAGAAAACTAGCATTAACCTTATTTTTTTTCCAAGAAAAGAAAGTATGCATTAATCAAATCCAACAGTCAATGGTACAAAAACAGATGAAGCCTCGTTGACAATCCAAACATGTAGTCAAACTAAGAGACTTCAGTAAGTAGTTAGAAAGAAAATTTTGCTAACTTATGGCTACAAGTATTGAACCCTCTACATATACTTAAAAGATACATCACTCACATATTGCTGACGTGCCCAAATATCTTCACAAACTGTATTAACCTCCCATGAAGGACCTCTACCTCCATTAAGCATTTGAACCATTTTTAAGCAATCGGACAACAAATGTATATTCTTCCATTCATACTTTACTGCCAGTTGAATTGCTTTCCTTATTGCCAAAGCTTCAGTTATTATGGCTCTTCCAACAAAATGAATTGAACTACCATAGGCACAAATCACGTCACCATTAGCCTTTAAGGCTACAATTCCAATACTCACTTTGTGAGTCTTTGGATCCAGACCTGCATCTATATAAAGCAACATTTTTCTGAAGAAAGAGTTAGTAATGGTGGGTTAGTAGAAGCATCTCTCATAGTATTAACATGTTCCTTTGCAACTGTAAATTTATTAAAATCAAATAATACTTTAGATAAAACATTATTTCCACTCAATAACCCTGAATTATAAATATAATCATTACTAGCCTTTCAAATCATCCATAAAATAGACACTGCTAGTTGCAATAAGGTATTAATTTTGAAGAATATTTTAATGTCTAACACTAATTTATACCGCCATGTAGCAAAATCAGTGATCAGATACAAATTTGGCCAACGAATCGGACTTATTTTCCACATATTAATTGATCTAGGACATTTAAAGAACATGTGCTCTAAAGTTTCAGGTTCCATTCCACAAATAGGACAGATGTCATCCATAGAGTGAATTTTTTTTTTAATAATATTCTTAACAAACAATGTATGTAAGAGACACTTTCTCAAAAAATGTTTGAGCTTGTTTTTAATATTAAATACCATAAATGGTTCCAAAAGGATTTTAGGAACACATGAGAACTACTTTCCGCACGATTAGCCAAATTTCTCTCATTCGTGAGGAGCAATTTCACCAAATAATAACCAGACTTCACTTCGTATTTACCTGAATTAGTAAAATGCCAAATCAGTCGGTTATTTTCCCCCACGGAAGAAACTAGAATAGTTAAAATAGATTTGACATCATCTTTGCTAAATAAAGTATTCAAAATCTGAACATTTCATGTGTTAGTACTGTCATCAATCAGTTATGATACTTTCATATTTGTCGCAGTACCACTCATCATATTTAAGGGTTAAAAGGAGCTATCTCGTGGCAGTCATGGATTTCTCCATACTCTTACAGATTTATCATTTGAAATATTCCATGTAACACCTTTACTTAATATATCTTGTCCTCATAAAATACTTTTTCACACCCAAAATATAGATCTATTGGTCGGTGCCTGTAAGAAATATTTCTTAGAAAAATATTTATCTTTAGAGACTTGAGAAACTAACAAATCCGGTTCAACCAGAATTTTCCATTCTAGTTTGGCTAAAAGAACCATATTAAAAGCCTTTAAATCCCGAAAGTCTAACCCCCCTTCAAATTTTGGTTCACATAGTTTTTCCCACTTTTCAAAATGCATCTTTCTCTTACCATCATTTGTACCCCACTAAAAGTTTAAATATAAACTAATGATTTCCTTACATTGCTCATCGGGTATCTAAAAACAAGACATAGCATATGAGCGAATAACAGCTAAAACAGACTTTAATAAAACCACATTCCCAGCTTGACTTAGAAACTTTCCTTTCAACTCTTTATTTTAGATAAAATTCTATCCTTTATGAAAGCCAATATTTCTTTTTAGATCTTCCCACAATAGCAGGCAATCCTAAATACATCACCATTTCACACATTCGTATATTATTCAACGAAGAGCATATTATAACTTTTTCCTCCTCCATAGTATCCTTACTTAAAAAAGATTGTAGATTTCTCAAAATTAATTATCTGTCCAAAGCATATTGCATATATGTCCAAAATTTTATTAATCATAGCAATACTATTCATATCATCTCTACAAATAACAAATGAGTCTTCTGCAAAAAAAATGAGAAATAGAAGGACTACTTCTCCCTAATGTGAACCCTTTTAACTTTCCTTGTTGTTCAGCCGAGTGTAATAGAGCAGATAATCCTTCAGCACATATTAGAAATAAGTAAGGTAATAGAGGATCACCCTGCCTTAATCTTCTAGATGGATTTACACAATCCTTAACCTTTCCATTGAAGTTAAACAAAAATGAAGCAGTCATAACACAAATTATATCCCAATTTAAAAAAATTGGTGAAAACCCATTTGTAACATCATTTGCTGGATATAAGGCCACTCTACACGATCATATGCTTTATACATATCTAACTTTAAAGCCATAAACTTATCTTTTTATTTTCGTTTGTTTTTCAATACCCCCATAAATTCATGTGCTAACACGACATTATCCACAATTTATCTTTTTCCAGCGAAGGCAGCTTGAGTCATAGAGATAAGTAAAGGCATCAAAGGTTTTATTTGTTTCGCCAGAATTTTTGTAATGATCTTATACAAAGTAGAGCATAAGCGGATAGGTCTAAAGTGATTTACTGTAGTAGGTATTTTTATTTTTGGTACCAATGTTATCAAAGTTTGATTCCAAACTGGTAAAAGTTGACATGTCTCAAAAAATACCTTACTGCCAAACATACATCATGAGAAATTAACGGCCAAAACTACTGGAAAAATAGTGCAGTCATTCCATTAACGCCAGGGGATTTATTAGGATGCATGGAGAAAACAACTTCTTTTATTTCATCATTAGTAACTTCAATAATCAGGCCCAAATTCATGTTTTCATCGATAAAAGTTGGAATAGACTGGAGAACATGAGATAAGAAGGAAGGATTAGAAGTAGTAAATAGTTCTCTATAGAAACCCTTAATTTCCTTTACCATATCGTTTTTGTCACAAATCAACTCTCCTAGTCCCTCCTCAATTCCATTAATTAGATTTCTCCTTCTTGTTTGAAGAGTAGACATATGAAAAAAAAAAGTATTTTATCTCCTTCATTTAACCATTGAACTCTAGACTTTCACTTCCAATAAATTTTTTCCTCCTTATAAGCTTTACCAAACTCATTTTTCAGCTTTGATATGACAGTTAGATCAGGTCCTTTTGGATTAATTTGTGCGAACTTAGTAAGATTTTTCAGTTACATAATCATTATCATAGAATTTGATTCACTCTTATTTCTCCATAAGATTAAGAAAATTCGACATTTTCTTATCTTTGACCACACCTTAGATTGACAATCCCTAGAAGAATCAATTACCCAAGATTGTTTAATTAATTCATGGTCTTCAGAGCTTCCAACCCCATATTTTATCAAAATAAAATCTTTTTTTCCAGCGATCATTTAGTCCATATGTGGAACAAAGAATTAATTTGTGATCTGAAGCATCATTTTGAATATGAAGTACTGTAGCCTGATCATATTTTAATCTCCAATCAGGAGATAACCAAAATGCCATCGAAACGTTCTTGAATAAGTACCTCATTAATTCTATAACAAGACTAATTCCTGTCACGGCCCTAAAATTGACCCGGTCGTGATGGCGCCTATCTTGAAATTAGGCCAGCTGACACAAACCCCAAAACCAATCATAAGTTCATAATAAGTCATTTAAAACCATTTAATTAGCTAAAATCTCATATATATAACTTTAAACAGTGCGAAAAATATATAATACAGCCCGACATCAGGGTGTCACCAGTCATGAGCAACTACAATCCGTCTAAGAATAAGAAAAGACAACATAGTCTGGAAATAATGCTAGCACAAAGCAAAATAAGATAGGAAGGAGAAGCACTAGGCTGCGAATGCCAAGGAGCTACTCCGAAGGCCTGCTGGGAGCCAAAACATCACTCGAATCGCGACCCAAGACCCCTTTATCTGCACACAGGATGCAGGGAGTAATGTGAGGACGCTAACTCAGTAAGTAAAAAAAGTAAAAGTAAGCAGTAAGAAAATACATAAACCACGTCATAACGCTACAACAAAATAGTATAAGTCTAGAACAATGCAGTAAAGAAAAAAAACTCATAAGAACAACTCAGTTCAGTAAAACCTTTTAAAACATCTTTCAATAGTTTCAAACGAGTGATAAAAACAGTGAGTAAAAGTGACGAAAATATAAACATCCCCTCGATCAAAATATGTACTACAACCGCCCCTCGGGCAAAATATTAACAGAACCAACCCCTCGAGCTACCTCACAATCATTCGTAATCATCCCCTCGGGAAATAACATGAAATAACAACAGTCCATCGGGCAATATCACATCTCACATTGGGTACCCACGCTCACTGGGGTGCTCAGACTCTTAAGGGGCTCCTACAGCCCAAGCGCTATCACAAGCCATCTTATGGCATAACAAATCATGCCCTCAGCCTCTCATATATCACAATCAGTACACATGTTGTGGCACGTAGCCCGATCCCATGATATCCTCACAATACAGGCCATCAACCTCACTCAGTCAAAATCTCTCAATCCCTTCGTCAACAATAAAACATGATGCTCAGCCCAAAATATTATTTAAATTATCAAAATGGAGTAAATGCGGTTGAGTTATGAAAACAGTAGAATACAGCATGACTGAGTACAAATATAAAGTCAAACGGTGAGGAAATAGTAGAAGAAATCCCCTAAGGGTTCAAAATAGTTGACACGAGGCCCAGATATGGCAATCAACCCAAAACATGGTAATACTTTCCAAAATACAGTGAAATCAAATAGTTTTCAATCAAATACGTGACTTAACAGTCATACGGGACGGACTAAGTCACAATCCCCAACGGTGCATAGCGTGTGCGTCACCTTAAAGTAGCGCAACGATGTGAAATCTGGGGGTTCATACCCTTAGGACAACATTTACAATCACTACTTACTTCAATCCATTCCAAAGTCTAGCCCGTGATGTCTTTGCCTCTCGACTGGGCCTCCGGATGCTCCAAATCTAGCCAAAAACATATTCATACCATCAAAATATGCTAAGGGAACAAAGTTCACTCGAAAATAACCAATTTACACCAAGAATCTCAAAATTGGCAAAATCCGACCCCCGGGCCCACATCTCGGATTCTGACAAAATGCACAAAATTAGAATCATCACGCTCTCACGAGTTCATACATAATACACCAAAATCCGACCACAAACGACCCCTCAAATCCCTAATTAAAGGTCTCCAATTTCAAACCCTAAACCTCCAATTTTTCACCCTTAATCTCTTAAATTCCATGCTTAAACAAGTAAAAATCATCATAGAATCGAGTTTTAGGTTCAAGAAACGCACATCAGTGAAAACCCCCTAGATCCCCTCTTCCAAATCGCCCACAAGCTCCAATCTCGGATAAAAATGGTGAAGAAAAACTCAAATTTCGCGAAGGCCATTATTTATATGTTTTTCCCCAGTAATACCATATCTGCGATCAAAATTCCCGCACCTGCGGCCCCAGGTGTGCACCTGTGGAAATCACTTATCCGCCCAGACTCGTACTTACGCTCAAACACCCGCACATGCGCTATCGCAAGTGCGCCAAATCTTCGCATCTGCAGCTCCAGTCCTTTTCCACTTTGGCCGCATCTGCGACACCTTTTTCACTTCTGTGAGCCAGCACCTGCGGTCCCCAATCTACATGTGGGGTTATGACAGGAACTTCAGCAGCTGAAACATGCTCAAACTCAACTCCAATCTTTTCGACAACCTCCCAAAATCATCCTGAAGCCCCCGGGACCTCACCAAAAGTACAAACAAGTCAAATACCACAATTCAAACTTATACCAACCCCTGGAACACTCAAAACAACTCAGGAACACCAAATCACCCTCGGATTCAAGCCTATGAGTTCCAAATCATCCAAATTTTTCTTTCGGTCAAAACGTCTATCAAACCTCATCCAAATGACCTGAAATTTTGCACACAGGTCACAAATGACACAACGAAACTACTCAAATTTTCGGAATTACATTCTGACCCCTATATAAAAAATTTCACTACCAATTGGAAAACGCCAAAAATTTAATTTCGCCAATTGAAGCCTAAATCTACCCGGGCCTCCAAAATACATTCCAATCACGCTCCTAAGTTCCAAATCACCTCACGAATCTATCCGAGTCATAAAAACCAAATTCTGAGATAGATATTAAAAAGTCAAACCTTTCAAATTTTAAGCTTGAAGCTAAGAATTATTCTTCCATATCTGTTCCATTTAACCTGAAATTACATAAGTCACATAATATATCATACAAGACTAACCATGCCCGAGAACTGATGAGGTAAGTGTAAATGCTCAAAACGACCGGTGGGGTCATTACATCCTCCCCCACTTAAACATACGTTCTTTTGTCCAGAGTTGTTTCAAAAACCATCAAATCGATGTGTAACCTTACCATGCATATACCCGGGAGTGATCCCACGTCACCCTATATCATATAGGTCCGATAACACCATGTAACTAAAATTTCACAATCCAACCTAACCCATAAAGCTTATAACAAAATTTCCACTTCCAAAATTATCTATAAGATCAGAATCTCACATCTAGACACTGAATAAGTCTGAACATGCCATATCAAGCCATAACCACAATTCAAGATGGAAATCACATGGTATACCACACAACTCAACCACTCATAGCGATAACTTCTAATTACTGCAGCTACTCAAACAACCCAATACCGGTAATAAACCTCTTATCAAACAATGCCTCGTTCCAACACTTTTGCATACTACCAATGATGAAATAAACACACAAAAATCATAACCATTCTTCAGATCAACCCGTCATGGAGTTCCCTCTCCTCCAGCAATGACCATAGAAAATATCTAAGCCGAAACCCAATATTATCCTTCCAACATACGGAAATCGAATACGATAGTATTCACCCTAGGTCTAATGACCTCATCTCATCCAACACGACTACTCTACTAACACGACACATCAACGAAATCTAAAGACACAACTCGTGCAATCCGCGCACCAATAAGCAACAATCCGAACGTACTCAAATCATGAAAAAAGACTCAAATGAGAGAGATATGTGGCAAGCTCACCAGTACCACAACAACACAATACTGAGAACCCATCACACATTGTAGAACCAGAACACACAAATCTAACCCGAAGAATCATACCTCCAGATAACTTCGCTCCAATGCGCGACCTCATTTAAACACTGGCCCACCTGAAACACCTCAAGTCAACTATGCTCAAAATCAACAACCACACACAATTTGATGTCTAGAACCAAAAGAAAATCATCATAACCACGGCGAAGCAAATGATATAACATCACACAAACCCGAAAGGACACAACCGATACGCCATCCACCGAGCAATACCCAATACTCTTCCCACTCGAATTCCACTATGAGACCCTAATTAAACCACACCACATGTGCCCATAATCCATAATTCATGACGCCTCGCAACACGGAAAGGTAACTCATAGATTTTCCCGAACACTAATAAGCTCAACAATAATTGAATAAATACATCCCTCAACAATAGCAACTCGGAGTCAACAAATTCGACTCGATGTAGAAAACACATCCATATTGGCCTACTGATGAACCCCTTATCAAGGAGTTCCTGAAGTTGATCCTTTAACTCCGCCATTTCCATACAATATGGTGCCCAGCACTAGATCAATACTAAAATCGACAACCCTGTCTGGCGGCATACCCGGCAGTAGGATACACAACCGGAAAATCCCTCACATCTGGAATTGAATGAATGGTAGGAGTCTCTGCACTGACATCCCTCATGAAGACCAAATAAGAAAGACAACCCATTCCCAACCATCTGTTGGGCCTTCAAAAATGAAATCACTCTACTGGGAACATAACCTATCGGACCTCGCCACTCAATCTGTGGCATCCTTGGCATAGCCAATGCCGCCATCATAGCATAACAGTCCAGAATAGAATGACATGGAGGCAACCAATCCATACCTAATATCAAATCAAAATCCACCATGCCAAGCAACGACGGATCTACTCGGGCCTTCCAACCTCCAATAATCACCACACAAGACCGATATCTGTGAACCACAACCACGACATAACCTATCTATGAGAACTCCCAGTTTCCAAATCCATAAAGCACATGGATCACCATATTTGATCCCAAATCCACAATTCGAATACATAACACACCTCTAATACTCAATCATTCCACGAGGGATACTCCTATAATTCTCCCATGCCACCAAGCAAACTTGAATGCTAGCAGTCTATACAACAAGAGAGCGTCGCAATACCAACGAAGTACCCTTAACTCAAGCACATTGCCCTTTCTGAAATGTATACCCTCGTCAAGCCACACCAATTAGTGATATTATTTACCTAGTCTTCTGAAACTGCCCATGCTGTCTAAGAATTTATGACCTCCATTTCATAACTGAATTGTGACCTTACACATACAATCTCAATCCTACACAACATACCATATATACCATACCATCCTAGGATATACATGAGAACTTCGTATCCATTCCAAACCACGAGCAGCTACGTACTCAACTAGCCAAGAACTTTCCATTTGATCCTATCTAGAAGAAAATCACTATACATCACATGCTCCTCACGCCAGTAGAAAATGTACACCTCAAACCGTGATAGAAACCATTAAGAGCTCTCTGAATCCTATTTGCACAAAACCAAACCGTCAGGACTGAATTCCTATAACTCCACCAAGCTACACAGGTCGTCAAACCTAAGAGCATTGCCTCGAAACACCAATAGAAACCCACCGCATGATGAGCACACAAAAATCGATCATATCCATTACCATGCCGATCCAACCTACTTTTAAGCTGTCCTAATTCTCGGTGTTCCTTCCGAATTACCTTTAAATTGATATGTTTCCTTTCTAGTACACCACTATCCGTAACTAAAACTTGCCCCATGAACTTTAGCATAAAACCACACCGCCCTAAGGTTATATTATTTTGAAGCACCCCCAAAAGTACCACAACCGATATAACTGCTCTGAAGAGACCTTCTGCAAATCTAAAGCCATTACCTTTACATTCCTAATACCGGTATGTAGAATTCATAATGATACAGAAATGCCACAAGTCCTGACATCCTCCCATATAAATCTCAGTTTCTAGCCAACACACATCCTAAAGATTCCTAATTACTACATGTAAATCTTGAATCCTTCAAAACCATTCTCGGGAGTTATCCACTCTACTCCTGTTTCAATTAGATTGATCAAATGAACCAAACGACCTGTGCTCCATTAGAACAACAACACCTGTGAAAGTAACCCCACTTTAATGCGACCAAATAAATTCCTGGTCAATACACCGTACATCCTTCACCAATAACAACTCAAGTCATTCCGTGATTATCATACATCTATAAAGAACTTTTATTAAAAAATTTCTTTACTCGAGTCATCCTCGATATCAACACATGCAAGCCACAACTGATTCACTAGTATGCCTCAAACTGGAACCAACATAGCACATAACCGTGCAATCAACTAATCAGTAGCAAACTCCCCTACTTGGCTCAAAGTCATAGATCAAAACACACAATAACTCATAATGCTTATACTATATCACTAACATAGCACCATAGTGATATTAAACTCAATCCCTCATAAGCTCATGAAATACAAACCATCTAGTACTTCAATCTTCTACAAATCTCGCATTCACCCTCGTAAATATCAAGTCCACTATCATACATGATCCAAACTCAAATTGCATCACACATATTTTTCTGGTAAAAGAGGACTTACAACAAACATCATGGGGACCACACAAACTTTAGAACACTCCACAGGAGATAATCCACTTGCGTCGCCTCAAACTAACATCTCTTCATACCCGTCCACCGTCATAAACATCACGGAATCACTGAATCTTCCTGAGTCTGAACTCATATCACAACATGAAATCTACTTCACTTCCTAACTAGACAATATGAAAAAATACTTTAACACACCCACAACTCGGGCTATACATCAAATCACGATGGAAATAAAGAACCAGATAGTTCTTACTACCCCCTAAGTAGACCCTTCTCGCCTCATTCAAATCATTTGAACATATCTCGTAGTCACATCATACTCATCACGTAGTTATCCAGCCATCACTCCCCTAATAGGGATACTATCAAAAATATAAATCCAAAACTCTCATTACACAATCAACAGCTTAGGGCTCAAGTTACAGGCAAGGGCCGGCCTTAAGTCCTCTAGACTAGCCAACATCAACACACAAAAACCACATGTCGCCTTTCGATCAGGGAATCACAAACCATCGATACATAGCTAATACTGAGCGCTTACGCATGTATACGAATGCGTGGAAGGAATTCAAAGAGTTACATTTCAAGCTGAATCAAGGACGCGTGATAAGAATCCAAGAATGTGGGATTTCTTAAAGGTTCTACAGCCTCCCGATGATAAGTACAGACGTCTCTGTACCGATCCACGAGACTCTACTAAACCTGCTCATAACTCGTGAGACCTATGTAAACTAGGAACTAATACCAACTTGTCACGACCCTAAAACTGACCCGGTCATGATGGCACCTATTGTGAAACTAGGCTAGCCTACACAAATCCCAAAACCAACCATAAGTTCATAATAAGTCATTTAAAACCATTTAATTAACTAAAATCACATATATATAAGTTTAAATAGTGCGGAAAATATATAACACAGCACGACATCGGGGTATCACTAGGTATGAGGAACTACAACCCGTCTAAGAATAAGAAAATATAACATAGTCTAGAAACAATGCTAACACAAATATAAATAAGATAGGAAGGAGAAGCAATGGGTTGCGAATGGTAAGCAACTACTCTGAAGGCCTGCTGGAAGCCAAAACAACACTCGCTATCGCGACCTGAGGCTCCTGAATCTGCATACAAGGTGCAATGAGTAATGTGAGTACGCCAACTCAGTAAGTAATAAAAGTAAAGGTAGTTGAGCAGTAACAAAACACATAAACCATGTCATAATGCTACAGCAAAACAGTATAAGTCCAGAACAATGCATTTAAGCGATAAAACTCGTAAAAACAACTCAGTTCAGTAAAACCTTTTAAAACATCTTTCACTAGTTCCAAACGAGTGATGAAAACGGTGAGTAAAAGTGACCAAAACATAAATAGCCCCTCCAGCAAACCATGCCCCACGGGCAAAATATTAATAGAACCAGCCCCTCGGGCTACCTCACAATCACTCGGTATCAACCCCTCGGGCAACAACGTGAAACAACAATAGCCCCTTGGGCAATATCACATCTCACACTGGGTACCCACGCTCACTGGGGTATTCAGACTCCAAAGGTGCTCCTACAGCCCAAGCACTATCACAAGCCATTTTGTGCATAATGAATCAGGCCATCGGCCTCACATATTTCACAATCAGTACACATGATGTGGCACGTAGCCCGATCCACTCGACCTCACTCAGTCAGAATCTCTCAAGCCCTTTGGACAATAGTAAAACATGATGCTCAGCCAAAATATTATTTAAATTATCAAAATGGAGTAAATACGGCTGAGTTATGAAAATAGTAGAATACAACATGACTGAGTACAAATATGAAGTCAAACGGTGAGGAAATAGTAGTAAAAATTCCCTAAGTGTCCAAAATAGTTAGCACGAGGCCTAGATATGGCATTCAGCCCAAAACATGGTAATACGTTCCAAAATACAGTGAAATCAAACAGTTTTCAATCAAATACATGACTTAACAGTCATACGGTATGGAATAAGTCAAAATCCGCAACAGTGCACGACCTCATGCTCGTCATCTAGCGTGTGTGTCACCTTAAAGTAGCACAAAGATGTGAAATCTGGGGTTTCATACCCTCAGGACAATATTTACAATCATTACTTACCTCAATCCGGTCCAAACTCAAGCTCGCGATGCCTTTGCCTCTTGACTCTGCCTCTGAATGCTCCAAATCTAGCCAAAAATAGATTCATAACATCAAAATATGCTAAAGGAGCAAAGCCCACTCGAAAATAACTAATTTACACCAAAAATCCCGAAATTGTCCAAACCCGACCCATGGGCCCACATCTCGAATTCTGATAAAATTCACAAAATTAGAATCTTCACGCTCTCACGAGTTCATACATACCAAATATACCAAAATTCGACCACAAACGATCCCTCAAATCCCTAATCAAAGGTCTCCAATTTCAAACCCTAGACCCCCAATTTTTCACCATTAATCTCATAAATTCCATGCTTCAACAAGAAAAAATCATCATAGAATCGAGTTTTAGGTCCAAGAAACTCACCTCAATGAAAACCCCATTGATCCCCTATTCAAAATCTCCCACAAGCTCCAATCTCGGATAAAAATGGTAAAGAACAACTCAAATTTCCCGAAGGCCATTATTTATATGTTCTAACCCAGTAATATCGCATATGCGGTCAAAATTCCCGTACCTACGGACTTGCACCTACGGCCCCAGGTGCGCACCTGCGGATATCACTTATCTGCCCAAGCTCGCACCTGCGTTTAAACACCCGTACATGCACTATCGCAGGTGCGCCAAATCTCTGCATATGCGGCTCTAGACCTGTGGCTGCATCTAAGATGCCTTTTTCGCTTTTGCGAGCCCGCACCTGCAGTCCCCAATCCGTAGGTGCGGTTATGACGAACTTCAGCAGCTGAAACATGCTCAAACTCAACTCCAATCTTTCCGAAATCATCCCGAGGCCCCCGGAACCTCAACCAAAAATACAAACAAGTCACATACCACTATTCAAACTTGTACCAACCCCCGAAACATTCAAAACAACGTTGGAATACCAAATCATTATCGGGTTCAAGCCTATGAATTCTAAAACTTCTACATTCCGCTTTCGATCAAAAAGTCTATTAAACCTCGTCTGAATGACCTGAAATTTTGCACACACGTCAAAAAATGACACAACGGACCTACTTAAATTTCCAGAATTCCATTCTGACCCCGATATCAAAATTTTCACTACCAATCGGATAATGTCAAAATTCCAATTTCGCCAATTCAAGACTAAATCTACCCCGGACCTCCAAAACACATTCCAATCACGCTCCTAAGTCTCAAATCAGCTCAAGAAGCTATCAAAATCATAAAAACCAAATTCCGAGATCGATACTATAAAGTCAAATCCTAGTCAAACCTTTTAAATTTTAAACTTCAAGCTGAGAATTATTCTTCCATATCTGTTGTGTTTAACCTGAAAACCAGAACCAATGATTTACATAAGTCATAATACATCATACGGGGCTAGCCATGCTTGAGAACTGGCAAGCTAAGTGCAAATACTCAAAACGACCGATCGGATCGTTAAAGTCCAAGGTTTCCCTTTATAACCAAGGTCTACTGCTCCTAGCATATAAATAAAGTTATTAAAATACTTAAAAGTCCAAGGATCCCGCGTAGTTCCCCTAGATTTCTCAAAATTATCAATAATATCATTAAATTCCCCTAGCAACATTCAATGATTTTCCCGAGATACTGATCTAGTAATAAGTTCAGCCCATTATTTCTTTCTAGTTTCTCTATATGTACTAGCATATACAAAAATACAACAAAAACAAATCTTCTTTTCATTATCATAAATGGAGAAATTAATAAAATAGGATGAAGAGTAAATGGTACTTATCTGATTATCTTCATTCCATAGTAAGGCGAGTCCACCAGAGTGTCCGATAGGGTCTACAATGTATGAATATTGCATCCCAACTTTTTATCGTAGCCACTAAATCGTGATTGTTGGTTCTTCGTATCACATTAAAGAATACAATCCGGGGAGTGGAAATACATTTTCTCCTTCAAACATGGAACTGTCAAAGATTCCCCCAACCCTCGTCAATTTCATACCAGCAACTTCATTTCATCAAGGGAGACCATTCCAGGCTGGCCTCCCGCATCACCTCTTTCTTTTGACGTTTTGTAATAGTTATTGGTGTAACTATCTCCTTATATTTCCATTTTACCCCTATTAAACTGAACTTTTACATAATCAAAATATCAATTAGCATATTAGGCTCTTCTAAATTGACTGCTTCATTCCCAGAAACAACATCATTTACATTTACTCCATTATGTTCATGACGATTAGCTTTGTCTTAGTTCTATAACATCATCTTCTCAATACCATCCTGCTTTTTATCTTTTTTCCCAAACTCATGTATACAAACATCAGCAACTAACCCGTTACCTAGTATAGTCGCAGCATCATGAAGGTTCCTTGCAATATCTCCTTCTCCTTTCAAAAATGATTGCGAATATGAACATACTGGAAGTTTAGTTTCTTGCAAAGTGTTCGTGTGGAGTTGGCCAGTATCTTTATTTTGTGAATCAGCAAGTGGCAGACTGTTGTTATAGACTTGGATTGTTTCTTCCTCCAGAGAATGTACCCGATTCAATTCCTCTTTGTCATTCAAATTATCATCATCATTGGCTTGCAAATCCATAACTTCTTTCCCATGTGATCCATTTTGCTCCACCTAGACATTCTCTTTCTCTATAACATCCTACGTATCCATCGAGTCCTTGTCGTCTTCCATATGTTGCAAATCTTTCCGGGTTCCTGTAGCTTTTTTCTCCTCAACCAATTTATAATTACGATTTCTCATCATTGTTATGCCCCGCTCTATCATTATTAAAATTTGACGCTTTTGACTTTCCGAGAAAGATGCATTGTTCTCTACTCGTAGCCATGTCCCGAACTGGTTGCTTCTAAGATTTCCTGATTGTAAATCTTGTTGCCTCTAGATATAGGTTTTATCATTATGTCTTAGCATACCACAATATTAACAAACATAAGGTAGATTTTCATATCTTAATTCAACCCATATAGTTTCAAAGCCTAACTTGATTCATTTTCCTCTAAGCAGTGGCTTATTAATATTTATCTTGACTTTAAGCCTCATATACTAACCCTCTTTACTTCCATTATTAGGAATGAGAATATCAATGATACCTCCTAACACATGCCTATTTTTCGACCAACATCCTTTGACATCCAGTGTAAAGGAATGCTCCATACTTGAACCCACATATTACTTTCGTTAAAAATTGGAGAGTCACTTTCCAATCCTAGTTCCCAAGGATAAATATTGAGGAGGTATCTATCATATAACCATGAAGTACCAAGTTTAACTTTATCTAAACTTTCCTTGTCTTTGAAGATAAATTGGAAAAAATTTCATTTGTCTTCTTTAATCTGTAGTCCTATAGGTTTTCCCCAAGCCAGAGTCATAGCGTTCCTAATTACATGAAAATTCATCTTTTGTCAAAGATTACCTTACCAAGAAGACTTACTTCACATTGTTTCATGCTTGCCTGAATATCTGGAAACTCTATTGCCACAACCTCCTTTTTTCCTTCGTTAAAATAAATTTATGAAGGTGTTGTGTAATTTCTTCCGCCATCTTCGCACCGTAAAATTCCTGATACTTATGATATTTAGAGTTTGGTATAGAGAACGAAAGTGTGCCAAAAGAAAGAGTTGCTCTGAATCAAAGTCTTTAGCTCGGACATTGCAAATAGAGTTTCTTTTTTCTTTTTGAGTCCAAAAGGCTTTATCTTTACATGAAGTTAGTGGTGGAGCAAGTGTAAAGAAGGTCGTTCAATTGGATTCTTTTTCAGAAAATTATACAATGCAAATCTGCAAATTGGAGTAAATTTTAATTTCTTTTGCACGTTTATAAATTTTTGAATCCTCTCTACATAAGCTATACATTTAGTACAGTAACAAAGATAATTTAAATCATCTTTGGTTTGCAGTTTCTAATCTCAAGTGTGATGATATTCCTACATTATACTTTTAAGATTTCCCTGTTAAACTTCATAACTTTGCGCAAAAGTAGTCCTAATTAGGGGTGGCAAACAGGTGATTTGGGTTCAACTTTGAAGGGGCAAAATGGGCTAAATTAATAAATTGGTCATCATCCGACCCAGTCCAAGTTCACTTGGGCTAAGATTGATTGGATTAAGACTGCCAAATAACGGGAGTTTGATACAGTTACCCACAAAAATAAAACTATTTACCTTTGTCTACTCATTTATTTTTCTACCCATAAACTAATTACATTTCCTACCCATATTAGTTTTTGTGGGAAATTTTTTTCTTTATTCTCCTATTCTTTTTTATTTCTATGATTCTTTTCTTTTTTCCTTTTTTTCTTTCTTTTCTCCTTTTCTTTTTTCTCTTTTTCTTCCTATTTTTTTCTTTTTTCTCTTTTATTCATTTATTTTTGCCTAAACCATATTATTGTTATTTTTACTATAACTTATTTCACATTCAAATTTGACTCCTTCTTTACTTTTTTTATTTTTATTTTTATTTTTTTCTTTATTTCTTGTTCCTTTTTTAATTTCACGTGATTGCATGCAAACCTTGATCTCCTTCCCTATAAATATCAGTACATACTCTACCATTACCAGCAACACCAACCAGTGATGGAGCAAGAAAACATAATCTACGGCCACTAAATCTCCATATATACTAGTTAGAATAGAAATAATAATAAAATATTAAAAATACAATAAAAATGTAAGTAGTAAAAAAGACTTCTAGTACCATATGATACCAATATGGTATACATATATACCAACAGAGTATATGATTGCTCTAGAATATTGTTACAACTATCTGTGGCTATACTACTGTATCAAAACATTAAAGGATATAATAATAATATGAGAAAATTACATGCTCTCATTGCAAGTTGAATATTCGCAAAGCAACTTGCTTATTCCATATACGAACATGGTATATAGTTGTATGGGTCGTTCCAATAATTGCCTATAATTATAAAAACTATTACATAATCTATATCCATCAGCACAAGAAAATTCCAGCACTGCAAATCACGTTCATATAAATAATTTCAGAATAGAATTCACTTAAAAATGCAGCCAAGACAATCAAAAAAAAAAATTTCAAACTACCATATGATACCAATATAGTATATAACTATACCAACATGATATACAGTTTTACTGGTTAATTCTCGATAACTATATGACTATACTACTATTACATAACACACATGCATAAAGAGAAAAATAAAAAAATAGTGTACCGCATATTAATATAATAAAGTATTTCAAGATATTGTATTATATTACTATTATTAAAAGAAAATCAAATATTGTACTAATAAATGCAGCTAATACAACCAAAAAATAATTCAACTAGCATATGATATCAATATAGTATTTAGCTATACTAATAGGGTATATAGTTGGAATGAATTGTATACAAAAATGGTATATTTGTATACTATTTGAGTATACAATACAAATTCGTCTTCTTCACTTGTTCAACTATATTTCAACCCAAACTTTTAAAATCTACTACAAAATCTCCACCAAATTGACTAAAACTCTATCTACAACCTCCAATCGACTTTCCAAACAAACTCATATAGGATCGTATCAAAACAATTAAAAACTCAAACAAACCAAGTTATGAGTTTCAAGCTTCAAAGCTCCTTCAATGGTGGATTTGAATTTTTGTACAATAAAATATTTGAAAATTAGTATTAATATCATAATCAAAGAACAATACCCAATAAACTCCAACAGCAAACATTTCAACACACATGAAAATTCAAACTTTAGTTATATAGTACATGTTATTTTTTGTTTTACTTTTTGAAGATAAAATAAATTATGGAGTACAAATCAAAAACAACACTATCCACTGTTGAAAAAAACTAATTATTCTTTGGCTTCCTTTTAGGATTAACATTTTTGTTGCTTAAATTAAATATGTCCATCGCAAGGGAGCATTGAATGGACGGGTAGTTAGAAGTAATAGAATAGGTATTTGTTGTAATTACTTTTAAAATGGGTAATTACGGGTAAATATTTTTGATTAGGTAGGTATATAGGGTAGTTTTTCTAAATAATAGGTCATAATTCAACCCGCCCAACTTAATCCTACTTTTGCAATATTTATAAGCAGTATCAAATAACAAACGAAGTTGAAATATAAAGAGTTGAATTCGCTAATTGATATTTAAATACTATTCATAGAATTCTGAAGATATGAAAATCCATATGAATGTAAAAATGTTTTTTTTGGTTTATCAATTACGAATGTTGAAAACTTGAAATATATCGAGCATTGAAAATTTTCAAAATAAATAAAGTGTCATATAAGTTGCACATATTGAGTACTAAATTAAAAATAATTTAATTGGTGGACAATATGACTTGATTGATATTAAGAAACGAAGATCAAATTTACTGGACCAGAACGATATCCTGAGAAGTTTAATTCGCTGAACACATAATTGATCAATTGTAAAGATTATTGACACACGTGTGTATTTATTTATTTCATTAAGTTGTACAAGTGAGTGTGTATGTAGTATAAATAGTGGTATATATTTTCTCCTACTGTACAGTATTCATTTTTTAGCTTTGTATCATTTCTTACAAATTCAAAAATAAGAAAATAGAAAAAGCTTCTAGAACTCTCCCACCTATGGCTGCCTTCAACCGCCGTTAGAGCTCACACAAGGTGAGCTCATCTTGCTCATTTCTCAACTATTTTGTCATGGTATCAGAGCTCGACTCTCGATCCTAAGTCCAATCGGTCAATTTCTTCCTATTGTTCGAAGTGTATCCTTACGGAGTGTATCTGTACGAATTTCGAAAATCTTTCTCGTTTTTCTTCTCGAATTAACCCTTGATAACTATGGCTATTGATGAAAAGACATCGAATTCCAAAAATCCGGCATTGGATTCAACAAATCCGCTTTACATGCATCCATCTGAGAGTGTTGGTTCTATGCTTGTACCGAAATTGTTTGACGGATCCGGCTATAGATCGTGGAGAAGAGGAGTACTGAGAGCTCTCTCAGTGAAGAATAAGGTATGATTCATAAACGGAAAGTGCACAAAGCCAAATCTTCAGGATCTTAGGTATGATCAGTGGGAACGTTGTGATGATATGGTCACATTGTGGATCCTAAACTCTATCTCAAAGGACTTGGCGGATAGCCTACAATACATTAATAATGCTCAGGAGTTATGGAAAGAGCTTGAGGATAGATATGATCAAACAAACGGGGCAAAATTATATCAGTTGCAGAGGGAGATAAATGATTTGAGCCAAGGAATCCTAGATATCACTGGGTACTACACTAAAATGTAGAAACTTTGGAAAGAACTAAACATGTTGAATGTACACACTCAATGCACATGTAATTGCACATGTGGTGCTAAGGCGAGTATGCAGAAAGCTGAGCAAGACAGAAGGTTGATTTAATTTTTAATGGGACTTAACGAGGTCTACACTGTAGTCAGGGGAAGCATCTTAATGATGAATCCATTACCCTCTCTCGCACATGCTTTTTCAATTCTTATCCAAGAGGAGAAACAAAGAGAGGTCAAACCAAACAACCAGCTTGTGATTGAGTCTACTGCTTTGAGTGCTAACAGATCAGGAGGGAATCACTTCAAGACAAACTTTGGTCAACAGACAAATGTTGCAGACTATACAGGATATGTGAACCACAATCAATAGGGAAATAGAACTGGATATAGCAGCTACAGGGGAGGACAATTTGGGAATAGGCCACGACCTTTCTGTGACTTTTGCAAGAAGCCAGGGCATTGTTGTATCAATCTAAACTCCCCATGCAATATTGGGGAGAATGTATTCTCACCTCAACACACCTTATCAACAGGCTTCCTTCTATCACTCTCAAAAACAAATGTTCACTGGAACAACTTTACAAAAGAAAACCTAAATACTCTCGCCTCAAAAGCTTTGGATGCCTTTGTTTTCCCACAAACCTAAAATCTCACAAAGACAAATTTGAATCCAGGTCCCTACCTCATATATTTGTAGGATATCTCTTTGGGACAAAGGGCTACAAGGTACTTAATCTAGTCACAAAGAAAATTCATGTTTCAAGGGATGTTGTGTTTTATGAAGGAATATTTCCTTTTGCTTTGCATTCTAGCTCTAACAGAGTTTTCCCTTCATTTCCACAAGTAAATGAAGAATTAGCACAAGATCTGTTTCCTCCTCATAGAACTTCTCCTATTCCTACTTCTCCTAGTACATCTCTCCCAAGGATGTCATCTGAACCTTCACCACCAAGGACAATGGAACCTGACCCCTATATGACATCAAGTTCAGAAGAGTTTTTTCCCTTGTCTGATAATAATGAAACCTTAGCTGACAACACCTCTAACTCAATAATGCAAAATCTTGATGAAATCTCAGGAAGGCCATCCAGAACACTCAAAGTCCCCACTTACTTAAAGGATTATAGCTATTCACTACCCAAGCTACAAACAAACCATCCTAATTCTCCCTCCAGTAGCAACCAAAGTACCATATCTCTTTCCTTCAATGCATCCACACCTAATTCCTAATGTATGTCGCTTAATACCTTGTCTTCTGATAGTCAGCAACTGATTAAGAATATTTCTCATGAGACTGAACCTGGTGCATATGAGGAGGCAGCTGCTAATCCTGCCTGGCAGGCAGCAATGAATCAGGAGTTTGAGGCTCTTTATGCTAATCACACTTGGAGCCTTGTACCTCTTCCAGTAGGAAAAAGAGCAATAGGGTGTAAGTGGGTATATAAAGCAAAACACAAGGCAAATGGGAGCATAGAGAGATTAAAGGCAAGGCTAGTAGTAAAGGGATACACTCAGGAGGCTAGGGTAGATTACACAGAGACTTTTTCACATGTAGTTAAAATTACAATTGTTAGGGCTCTAATTGGGATAGCAGTAAAGAAAGGCTGGAACATCTTTCAGTTAGATGTAAATAATGCATTCCTACATGGAGACCTCCATAAAGAGGTATACATGGAAGTACCTCCAGATCTTGCTGTAGAAAACTCAAATTTAGTGTGCAAATTGAATAAATCCTTGTATGGGTTAAAATAAGCAAGTAGACAATGGTATGAGAAGCTAACTGAAGCACTTTGTTCCAGGGGGTACACACATTCCTTATTAGGCTATTCCCTGTTTCACAAAAACATGAAGATTCAGTGGTATTTGTGGCTGTTTATGTAGATGATGTTCTAGTGGCAGGGACTGATTTGCAAGAAATAGAAGCACTAAAGGCCTACTTACATAACACCTTCAGGATAAAGGACTTAGGAAGACTAAACTACTTTCTAGGTCTAGAAATTATGTATAAAGGAGATGGAGTGTTGAAATCACAAAGGAAGTTCACAATAGACTTGCTGTCAGATTTTGACTGTATGAAGTATTCAGCCTTAACTTCTCCACTAGACTCCACAGTCAAGTTAAGTGCAGATGAGGGACTCATGTTGCCTGATCCTTCACACTTCAGGAAAATAATAGGTAAGCTGAATTATCTAACTAACATAAGACCTGACATATCTTATAGTGTGCAGCATTTGAGTCAGTATATGCAGAATCCTAGGGAGCCATATTTGAAGTCTGCATACCATGTGTTGAGATACATCAAAGGTTATCCAAGTCTAGGAATTTTCCTGTCCAAGAATGAAGACTATGGAGTTCGAGTATTTTGTGACTCAGATTGGGCAGCCTGCCCTGACTCAAAAAAGTTAGTCAGTGGTTATGTTGTCTTGTTAGGTGATGGACCTATCAGTTGGAAATCAAAGAAACAACACATTGTCTCATTGTCCTCAACAGAAGCAGAGTACAGGGCTGTCAGACAAGTTGTGGGAGAATTAGTATGGCTATTGAGGTTACTAGCAGAGTTGACAGTCCCCCTAAAATTCCCTGTGCCAATTTCCTGTGACAGTCAAGCAGCACTACATATGGCCAAAAACCCTATGTTCTATGAGCGGACAAAGCATATAGAAGTGGATTTCCACTTTGTGAGAGATCAAGTACATGAAGGGCTCATCACACTACATCATATCTCCACGAGTAACCAGCTCGCTAACATATTCACTAAGCCTCTCACAGGGGTGAAGCACTGCAATTTACTTAGCAAGTTGACTGTGAGTTCCTCCCTTCCAACTTGAGGGGGGTATTGACACACGTGTGTATTTATATTTATTTCATTAAGTTGTACAAATGAGTGTATTTTTGTATAGGTGTGTGCATGCAGTATAAATAGTGGTAGATATTTTCTCCTACTGTACAGTATTCATTTTTTAGCTTTGTATCCTTTTTTACAAATTCAGAAATAAGAAAATAGAAAAAGCTTCTAGAACTCTCCCACCTATGGCTGCCTTCAACCACCATTAGAGCTCACACAAGGTGAGCTCATCTTGTTCATTTCTCAGCTATTTTGTCAAAGACTATAGCCGCAATATTCCGTTATATAATTTGATTGAATATTATGCCCGTGAAGTATAAAAAATTGGAAACATATTTTATTTATTTTCCAGTGGTCATTTTGTAAAACTAAGCACAGTTTCCCTTCTTAGAATGGGTAAGGCCAAAATAGAGGTATATTAATGGATTCAGAGAATGCTAACTGCAAAGTGAAGTTTTGAGTCTGGAACGGGTTGATTTTGGGTTGCATTAGGGCTAATTTACTGAGAGAAATTCAAAAATAGTCAAATTTACAACTGGTCGTTCAAAAATAGCCCAATTTCAAAAGTAATTGAAATTTAGTCACTTTTTATGTAAAGATAAATCTGAGCGAAAATACTGTTCAAAACCCGAAAAATACTCCAGTATATTATACTGGAGTTCTAGCATAAATATACTTGAACTCCAGCATATTATACTGGAGTTCCAGGATAAGTATGTTGGAACTCCAGCATAATATGATGGAGTTCCAGTATAATATACTGGAGTTTCAGCAAGAATACTGGTCAAGTATAATATACTGGAGTTTGAAGCACTGATGCTCCAATCTTCGGTATATTATACTGGAGCTAGCAAAGTATACCGGTCCAGCATAATATGCTGGAGGTCATACATAGGTGCACCGAACTCCAGTATATTATGCTGGACCGGTCTCTATTGCAGCAAAATAGTGGCTATTTTTAATTGACGATGGTAAACGCTGGTTATTTTTGAATGACCAATCCGAAAACTAGTTATACCGTGCTATTTTTACTAATTTACTTTTACAGCTCAGTTGGGTTTTGCCCAAAACAGCCCATCATGAAAATTAGGGGTGTTCATAAGAACCAGAAAAACCGAACCAAATCAAAAACCAAACCATACCAACCAAAAAATCCGATACTTTTTAGGTTTAGTTTGATTTTGGTTTTGAATTTTAAAAACCGAGCAACTTTGGTTTGGTTTTGGTTTTAATAATAAAATAACTGAAAAAATCGAATCAACCCGACTATAAAAGTATCGATTTAAATTTATTATTACACTATATATATGTATTTTTATATAAAGTTTCTAAATTTTTGTCGTACATATTAGTCGTTTCTATTTTTAGTCTTAGTTCTTTGCTATTATAATAATCTAATCCTTGAGTTTATATTCTAGTTTGATTGGTAGTTTTCTTTTGCTAAGTACAAAAATTTATTTCATGATAAAAATAATAAATTTTTAATTGAGTACTTAAATTATTCATCACTATATACTTCAATTATCATCAATATATCTTGGTAAATGATAGATTTCTCAGAGAGCAATTGATATGACATTGTTACGTTAAAAATATAGTCCTTGGAATATGTATTTGGTAGTGTATATCTCATATTTAAGAAAAAAACCGATAAATAACCGAACAAACCGAAAACCCGACAAAAACGAAATCGATAAAAAACCGACTTAGTTGGTTTGGTTTGGTTCCAATCTTTAAAAAACTGACTTACTTGGTTTTGGTTTCTTTTTAGAAAAAAACCGATCCAAACCGAACAATGAACACCCCTAATGAAAATCTTTCATATCCAACCCATTAAAATTGGACGGGTTGGGCGGGTTGATTGGGCTTGGGTCAATTCTGCCTAACATGCATTATTGCCGATTTGAAATGTCAATAAGAAGCCAATGCATCAACCTAGCTATTACTAATCCTTTGTGCTCACTTTGTAAAGAGGGGTTTTTTTTTGGTAATAAAGATAGATATAATATATTTTGACAAGCAAATGCATACAGAGTTTTGCGTGCTCACTTTGCACTACAAGAGGTAAACCATTACTACTACTAGCTATAGTGTTTGTAGGTGTAGGAAGCAAGCTACTAGTACAACATTTCAAAACATGATAACTACTATCATAACTCCTAGTTTCACACACTGCATGTTGCACTTCCAAGTCATATGTACAATATGGTAGCAAGTGTGTCGTAGTTACTCCAAGCTTGTCCTCATTGCATATCTTACTAACAAAAAGTGGTGGTTCCGCAAAAAATTTTATAGTAGAGTCTTCAATCAAAAAGCCTCATGTATATGCTAGTCTATCTGCTAATCTATTCTACTCTCTGTACGCATGCCTGATTGGCGAATAATGTAGCTGCTTTAGTAGGTGCCTGCAATCATTCAATATATTAGCATGCAGTATATTATTTTTTTCCAGTACGCTAAGTACCTCTTTAGCGTCAATTTCCACTTGGATTGGTGTTAAATTGTGTTGAACCACACACATAAGTCCCTGTAATAAAGCAAGTATTTCTGTGGCAATAGGCGCTTTGGAGAGTATTGTACCTGAGAAACCTGGGATCCAACTACCCTTATGATTCCTAATTACCCGGAAAGAGGGGTTGGTTTTCCAGACTTATAGCCTGTTTGGTCGTGGTTCTTTTTGGTTAAATAATTTTTTTGGTCAAAAATATTTTTTTAAAGTTAAGTTGCTTGGTCAAACTTTTAGAAGTTAAAAAATATTTTTGACTAAAAGCAGAAGGAGTTTTGGAGACGAAAAGAAAAATAGGTTCTTTCCAAAAATAATTTTTATTGAAAAGTACTTTTTAGAAAATACATTTATAGCCTGTTTGACCAAGGTTCATTTTGTGCCAAAGTCATGATTTTTTTTCAAAGTTAAGGCGTTTGGCCATGCTTTTAGAAAGAAAAAAGTACTTTTGAATAGTAGTGATAATAGGCTATAATTACGTATTTTATTCGCTTATTTCACTCTAATTTACTGTATTTTAATTGAGTTTGAGCTTTAATCGCTAGTGTCTTGTGCTAACTGTGTGTTTTATGCTTTGTAGGAGTGATTCCGAGCTATGTAGATGTTATGAAATGAATTCAAGTGATTTGGAGCTTTGAAGTCTGAGTAAAATCTCAAGGAATTAAACCGGGATCGTGTTTGGGGGTCAACAGATGATAGTTAGAGCGAACGAAGAATCGAGTAGGCATATCATGCACTGTCTAGTAAAATGGATATAACTTTTTTCTAAGAACTCCATTTGGGTTGGACAATATATGGTTGAAAAGCTAATTCAAAAGGGCTACAACGTTCTTGTTTTCCATTATTTCAAATTATAAACAGAACAGGGTCAAAAACGAGATTGAATCTGCAACTGCGGACCTGATACGGACGGAGACAGAATATAACCCACTTAGCGCTGGCTTAGCGCAACCGCGCTAGTCCAGACGGAAAAACAGATCTGAAGGGTACTTTTGGAAGTTCAATACCAATCCCCTCAACCTATAAAAGTTTTAGTTCGTCCAAAGGAGCGAAAAAGAAGTTTTTAGGGTTTAGAACAAGGAAAAAAAATAAGAGACACAATAGAAGCAAGGCGGTTCTTCTACGAGTTTTTCTTTCCTCTTCCTATTTTTTATTGTTGGTTATGACTTTTAGTATTGTTGTTTTACACACTATTATGAGTAACTAAATCTTTTAATCTAAGGATTTGGTAAAATCCGTTGGGGATAAATTGGTTGTTATATTAATACAGTTTTGAGCCGGTTGTTTATCTCTATTTGTTCAACTACGTTTTGATTTTTGTTAATTGAAAGGATCCTCAATTAGCCGTTCCTATTTATTGTGTATCTTCCTGAGAGAGAGTGCATATTTAGGTAGTTGTCTGAACAACATCACTTTCGGAGTATAGGCGAGAGTCATAACCGAGGGTTTAGAGGTTGGATTAGAGATAACGATATCTCGGGTGCAATCTAAGTGAACTATAATGCACATCTAGCTAGCGTAGCTTGAGAGAGTGCGTCTCGTAAATTATCATAATTGCTTGAGAGAGATTTATGATAGCTGGAGAGTTCATGATTGATAGAGGCAACTATGTCAACGCTATAAGAAACATACAACCAAGGAAATCAACGACGGGGAAATTATAACTCTAGACCTGCTTAATTTAGTCTTCAACCCTTTGTTTCATTAGTTGATAATTTTACTGATTTTTAGTATTTGTTACCTAATTAGTTAGAAATATAAATCACAATCTTTATAATTTAGAAAATTGTTCAATCTTGTCTTCTTGGTGATATTAAATAGATATAGCTAAGCCTTAGTTCTCTGTGGGATTCGACTCCGGACTTTTAGACCGGATTATATTTGCAGCGACCGCTTTTCCTTTTTAGGACTAGAGTTGGGCGTGATCAAGTAGCAGAACCAGTTTTTGAGAAGCAGAAAAAGTATATTCTTCCCAAATGTACATTTTTTTAAAGCATTTTGTAGAAAAATACACTTAGAAGTACTTATTAAAACTTAGTGAAACACTAATTGATGCTCAAAAAAATCAAAATTAATTAAACAAATACAAACTGTTTCTCACTAAAATTATCACTTTTGAGAAAAACTTCCAAAATAAGTTGATTTTAAAAGTTTGACTATGACGACCCATCCCGTCGTCACGTGAGTTACCGCCCCATTTCCCCCATATTATGTTGCTCTATGTTTCAATATCTGTATTTGAGTTGATCGGGTAGAATTGGATTGGTTTTAGTTGGAAATGAGGCACTTAGCCTCTTAGAAGGAAGCTTGTTTTGGAAAAGTCAACCGGAAGTTGACTATATAGTTAGAGGGCTCGGATGTGAATTCTGATGGTTTGATTAGCTTCGGGGGATGATTTGTGACTTAGTAGTGCGATCGGAATTGAATTTGGAGGTCCGGTGTAGAATTAGGCTTGAATTGGCGAAGTTTGAATTTTGGCGAATTCCGGTTGGCAGGTGAGATGTTGATCAGGGGGTCGGAATGGAATTCCAAGAGTTTTTGTAGCTTCGTTAGGTAATTTGGGATATGTGTACAAAATTTCAGGTCATTCGGATGTCGTTTCGTCGGGTTTTTGATCGAATGTGTTTCAGAAGTTTTGAAGGAACTTAGGCTTGAATCCGTGGTAAATTGATGATTTTAGTGTTGTTTGACGTGTTTTGATGGTTGGAACAAGTTCTTATGATGTTTTGTAGTATGTTGGTGTTTTTGGTTGAGGTCCCAGGGGCCTCGGGGTGAGTTCGGGTGGTTAAACGGAGAGTTTTGAAGTGTGTTGCAGGTCAGATTTTTGCTGTCATCTGGTATTTCTGCTTCTGCGAAAATGAACCGCTGAAGCGGTTCCGCTGAAGCGAGTAAGTGATCACAGAAGCAGTCGTTGGCTGTCTAGGGAGATTTCGCGGAAGCGGAAGAAGCTCCGTAGGTGCAGTTTTGGGGCTTTGGCATTTATCCGCAGAAGCCGACTAAATTCCGCATAAGCGGTCACCGCAGAAGCGGTTATGGACCGCAGAAGTGGTCCTGGGCGACTTAAGGAAAACTGCAGATGCGGTGGGAAGGCCGCAGAAGCGGTAAAATTGTCACAGAAGCGAAAAGGCCTGGGCAGAACCATTTAATTTAACCTTCGCGAATTCTAGATATAACTCAACATTTTCATTTCGGACTAAGGAGATTTTAGGTGATTTTGAAGAGAGTTTTGAGGGCTTTCATAAGGTATGGATTCTTGGACTTAGAACACGTTATTATGGTGGAAAATCATGGATTAACATTGAAAACCCAAGGAATTTAAGGCTAAAAATGGAGGTTAGAGCTTGAAACTTAAGAGAGTTAAACTAGGGATTTGAGGGAGCATTTGAACTCCGATTCTTGTGAATTTTATATGTACGGACTCGTGGCGAGACGAGGAATCCGGTGATATGAATTTCGTAATTTTTTAAGAAATGGGCTCGTGGCTCGAGTTTTGCCAACTTCGTGATTTTTGGTGTTTTTCGAATTCTTTTGATTGGGTTATGTTTCTTTAGCCTACTGTAATGTATTCGTTATGGTTTTGGCCAGATTTGACGCGCTAAGGGGTCGATTCGAGAGGAAAAGGCTTAGCGGACTAGTTTTGTGGCCGGTTTGAGATAAGTAATAGATGTAGATGATGACCTGAGGGTTTGAAACCCCGGTATATCACACTGTGACGCTATATTGAGGCCAGACATGTACTCTACGGTGAGTGCGGGGTCGTTTGTGGTTGGGGACTATGGCTTAGTCCGTCCGAGTGATGTTCATAATGTATTATTGACTAGAAATTGATTGGTAAACATCCTACTTGGATTGCTATGAGCATATTTGGGCTGTGTGCCGATTATTTGGATCCCTTAGGTATTATTATCACTGTTCCCATGATGCTTAGCATGTTTTCGTGATATCAGTCCTGAGCTAAACACTGTCTCGAAATGATTAGTAAATTTCTAAAGTTTTAAACACTTAATCTATAATTCATAATAATTGGAACTGAAAATGATAAACTTGATTGTGCCTATGTGGCTTACATGCATATATCTGGACTGAGTGTGGATCAGGCTGCACGCCGCAGCGAATGCTACGATGATATTGTGCTTGGGCTGTAGGAGCCCCTTCGGAGTCTGAACCCCCACAGTGAGCGCGGGTACCCAAATGGATCGGGCTGCGCGCCGCAGCGGTCATGTGCATTGTATTGCATTCATGCATCGATATCTATCTGTTTACCTGTCATTGCTTGTTGTTGTTCCACCGTTAAATGTGTTGAATTATTGTTTATAGCTTTGGATTGTAATATCTTGGGATTTCTCACTTTCAGCCATTATATATGTCTATTACCACTGAGTTGGAAGTACTCACTTTACTCCCTACACCATGTGTGCAGATTCAGGTGTTCCGGAGGCTTAGTTGAGCTGTTTGCTGCTTCCCAGAGTATCGGGAGTTGTCCAGGTAGTTGCCTGACGTCCGCAGGACCCGACTCCTCCCCTTATCCCTTTTATCTTTCCGCATTTTAGAACTCTATATTACATGAGAATTTGCTACTCTGTTATCTTAGAGGCTCTTGACTCATGACCCCAGGTCTTTGGGAGATGTTGATTATGTCAGTGTTTCATACTGTTTCTTTTTAAATTATTCGGTTAATAGACTTGGCAAACTGCTAATTTCATGTTGTTACTCAGTAATGGGATTTGTGATTGGGTTATGAGTATTGATTGGTCGGGCTTGCCTAGAAATTGTGTTGGGCGCCATCACGACCGGGATTGGGGTCATGACAAGTTGGTATCAGAGCCTAGGTTACTAGGCCTCATGAGTCATGAGTCGGTTAGTAGAGTCTTGTGGATCGGTACAGAGACGTCTGTATTTATCCTCGAGAGGCTGCAGAACCTCTAGGAAACACTTCATATTCATGAATTCTTGTCGTGCGGCTCTATTGATCCGAGAACTAAACTTCTGTACTCTATTCTCTCGTAGATGGCGAGAACCCGTGCTATCGGACGTGGCGGACGACCACCATTACCACCCACTAGAGACCGTGGTCGTGGTCGTGGTCGTGGTCGAGGCAGAGCAGCAGGGGCAGCACCTGCAGATCCACCAGTTGCCCCTATTCAGGACAGCCTCTAGTTGTAGATGCTCCAACAGCACCCGTTCAGGCACCGGCAGTGCCTCTGAGCACGTGATTTTTGCTTCACGAAAACTACTCCAAAAGAAATCGAAAAATAAAACAGATTGCCTTTGGGTACAATTTTGAGAATTTTGCGTGACATTTTGGATAATTATTTTTGTCTATGAAGGTTTATCTTGTTTTAATTAATTAAAAAATACAAAAATACATGTTGCATGTTTATTTAGGATTTAATTGTGCATTTTGGAATTAATTAAACCATAGTTTGGTTTTAAAAGAAAGAAAATCACAAAAATATGTATTGGTTCTATTTTTGTCAATAAGTGTACAATTGTGTGATTTTTGTTTCTAATTTCAAATCTTGTCTATTAATTATTGTTAAGGGTTAATTAACATTTTTAAATTAATTTTTTATTTTATAATTTATTGTAGAATTTTTGTTAATTAGGAATTAAAAGAAGAAAAAGAAAAGAGCGAAAAAATGAAGAAAAACTCGGAACTGGGCCACTTTGTTGGACCAAAACTAGGCCCAAACAATGCATTTACCCGGTCCAAAGCACCTGGTCTCTCAAACGGTCCAAATGATGCTGTTTAGGTGTCTCAAATTTGGGTCGTTGATCAAATAGATCTAACTGTCCAGTTCAGTCTCCATGGCCAACCAAACGACGTCATATAGGTGTCTCAGATCTGAGCCATCCGTTCCTTTTTTATCAAATGGTCACGAGCCTCTAGTTCAACCCGTTCCATTTCACCCGGGTCAACCCAGTCCCCCAACTTAGACCAAACAATGTCGTTCCCCATTAGTAAAATGATCCAGGCCAAGATCAAACGCCCCCTTCCGTATATAAAACCAATCTCATACCCAGCCCCCTACTCCAAACACCCCCCGTTCATCGTCTCCCTCTCAAACTCAGAGACCAAACATCACCTTAGTGGAACCCTAGCCACCACCCTACACTTCCACCTGAAACCTGGCGGCAAAAACATCGCCGGTTACCAAATCAACACCCCTAAGCCACCTAACCACCCTCAATCCAAATCCGTTAACCGTTTACCTCGAATCAACCTGCATCGTCTCGAATCTTCATTTGAAGATTCGAGCAAAACTAGTACCTACCCCAACCAAGCCCAAACTCACACCCTGGCACCCCATGACCTCCCTCGTGCCCAAACCACCTTTGGTTTGGTTCGAATCAGGCTAGAACCGTTTGAACCCCAAATCGAACCTCCAAGAACCCTAGAAAACCAAAGGCTGAAATTTGTCCAAACTAAAAGAGTTTGGGTGTCAAACTGACCTTAGTCGAAGTGTTCTTAGTTGAGAACACTCGATTAAGGTCCGTTCGACCTTAAAAAATCCAAGTCCGAGTTGGTCCCATGGTCGTCTGTTTCTAATTTTTGTCACTGAGGTATTTTTCCCTTCCTTTGTTCTATTTTTGTGTTTATATCTATTTATTTGTTTAGTTTAGTTTATTGATTTTTCAATTTTTGTCGATTGTTCTGTCCATCTCCAGACATTTTATTCGGTCAAATTCTTTTGTTCGTTTGAGTGTACGTTATAAGCTACATTCGATTTGAATAACTTCGTCGAATAGTTAGTTTATAAGTTCTTTGTTTTTGTCAATACAACCTGAATCACCTTGTTTGGTCTGTTCTATTCTGCTTTGTTTATTTTTAAGTGTTGAATGTTATAGCCTGTTAATTGTTAAATGTTATCGTCGATTAGTTTTTCATACTTAAATGCTAGAATAAAATGATAATAATTTGATTCATGCCAGTACCCCTGCTTCTTTCTGTTCTGATTTTTGTGATTGAGATGAACTTGTTCGGTCTGTTCAGTTTTCCTCCTTGAATCAAACTGCTTGTTCAATTGTTGTCACCCCTTCTCTTTATAGTTTTCACATGAACCTCATTCTTTGACTCATACTGCTTCAAATCTCTTTGAATCACTGCCTGAATTAAGGCTAGGATTGGTTATAGTTGTGTAAATATTTGGTAATTAATAATCAGTGTTAGTTGTAATTTAGAGAGGTTTAAATACAGATTGACAAGACTTAGGGCAGGGTAGCAATTCAGGGGTTTAAGGGGGTAATTTTGGGATTTTACAGGCTTGTAATTCAGTTAAGCTTAAAGGTCTATCAAGTGGTTAATTAGATACTATTAATTTAATGTCAATGGGGAACCAAACATAATAGCATGGGAATTAAGTTAAATACTATAATACACCCATAAGTCTTGATTGAAACAAGAAGGGAGAAGCATATAAGCATGGGGAACCAATTAACTTGAATCAAGAAGACATTAAGGAGTGGGGAATTAGAGAGGATGGGCATAATGAGGTCTGGGGAGTTCGAGGCAGACTTAGAGGCCTATTTTTTGGTTATAAATAGGCTCATTTAGAACAGGAAAGGGGTTGGATAGAAAAACATTAGAAATTCAGAGTTTGAGAGTTAAAATTGGCTGGCTTTTTAAATCTAAAAAGTTCAGTAATTAGAGTCATTTAGGCTGTTTTTTTATAGAAATAGAAATCAGTTGTTCTTTCAGTTCCTTTTCAAAGAAATAGGCTGTCTTTTATCCTGAAGGGGCAGTAGTTTGAGAGTTAGCTTAAAATTCAGTCTTTGAGAGTTTGAAAAAAACAGAAATCAACGTACTGTTTCATTGCATTTTCTGAGTTGATTTCTGCCTTCTGTTTGTTTCTGGGAGTTCACTGGTTCAGTTTGGTGTTGATGGGGTTTTCAATTGGTTGTTTCTGAGTTGGCTATTTGGTTATCTGTTGTTTTTGCTGTGTTTGCTACTGCTCTGCTGATCACTCATCATCCTCCTCTGTTCGTATTTTTTCCAATACCAGGTACACTTTCGAATCAACACTGATGTAGCTGTGAGATGTAAAAGTGAAATAAAATGCTAGGGTGATTGATGAATTAGTGTTGTACCTATAGTTTAATAGATATGTGATAAGTATTTGTATAGTCTAGTTTCATGACTCAATAAGAATGCATGGTGTAGTTTTGTACTTAACTGGAACTATTTGGTTTTTAAACTACAGTTTGTAGTTGTCAATTGCAGATTAAATGTAGTTAGTTGTGTAATTTGTATAATGAACAAATAGTTAATGGATTGGTTACTTAGACTTCATCTTTAATTAGTGTTTGTATTTAAGATAGACTTTAGGACTGTGTACTCTAACGGATTAGTGATTCGTCATTCTTCCTAATGCAATGTAGCCTTAATTATTTAGCTAATTCTACCAAGAATCATATTCCATTAGGCAGTATATAGGCTAGTGTTTGAATCCAGTTAATAACATCTTCTAGTAGTTAATTCCATTAGTCTCAATCATCTAAAAATGTTAGTCTAAATCAACTTGGAGAAAGGTTAGTTTGTTTTTTTTAACATTTTGTCAATCTCGTATGCATATTATAATTTCAGCTTTAGTAGTTCGCTTATAGAATAAGGCACGAAACAATTTTCCATTTTTACGAGTTCGAGTGCAATTTTCCGTTAGCATCTATTGTAATCTGATAACTAATAAGAGGCCCGAACTTGTCAAGCATGTAAATCAATTAGGACTTTTTCTTCTTTCATTTTTAGAGACGAACAAAAATAGAAAAATGTAGTCACTTTAGGATTATCCTTTTAAAATAAACGAGACGAGCCTCGCCAAATAAAACGCACAAGCCGTGGGGCCCTCAATAGATGTTAATAACTACTTAGATGTCGGGAGGGGCCGTTTAGCGAATTTTACGGCCTTCCCCAAAATAATAACGCGATAGTCTCTTTAGGCGCGTGTTTAATAATCTTACTTTCTTAAATTCGGGTATGCATTTCATGCGACCCAAATCCAAATCCCAAAACGTCGAATCAAATGTGTTCAGGTTTGCAGGTGCATTTCATGTGACGTGATCCAAAGACATGTTTTAAACGATGTTCAACATTCCTTAAAATTGAATAAAAGCGGTTAAAAGTAAAAAATTGGCACATGGGTTTAAAGGTATGAAGAATCAGATAAATAAGCTAAATACGACAGTTGAGCGACCGTGCTAGAACCACGGAATTCGGGAATGTATAACACCTTCTCCGGGGTTAACAGAATTCCTTACTCAGATTTTTGGTTCATGGACTGTTAACTGAGTCATTCTTTTCTTCGATTCGGGATTAAAACCGGTGATTTGGGACACCATAAATCTCCCAAGTGGCGACTCTGAATTAAATAAACTAATCCCGTTTTGATTGTCTTTAATTGAAAAAACTCCCCCTATGCCCCTGCAGGCGCGGGTAAAAAGGAGGTATGACAGCTCTGGCGACTCTGCTGGGGACAAAACTCAGAACCACTGGTTCAGGGTTAGAAATTCGAGCTTAG
>MU749666.1:13833-38155 GCA_026770625.1 Nicotiana glauca | reverse complement strand
AAGTGAAAAGGCTTGGTCTTAAATTCAAATTGGCCAAATATTTGAAAAGCACAAATTTTCCCCCCAAAAGAGCTTCCCCCAAAATATTTTCCCCCCAAAACACCTTTCCCAAAATATTTTTCCCCCAAAACTATTCCCCACACACACCCTATGCACTACTATATATACACACAAAAAAATACACAAAAGGGGAAGACAAAAAAGCTGACGAGAAAGGACTGAAAGGAGGCCTCTCTGTGGTCTCTCTTTCTTCACAAAAATTCACCTTCTTCCTCTATCATTTTTTCACCATAGAAAAACTACAAAGCCCCAGACATCCAACCATGTAAATCTCACGAAATCAACCACCCAAAATCCATGAAAACGACCTCAAAATCAACTCTGTTTCCCAGCGAAAATCAGCCGCACAATCAGCAATAACCATTTTTTTTTTCACTCAAAAATAGTCCCAAAATCAACACCAAACCCAGCTGAAAACCCTCACGTAAATCAGCTCAAAACAGTTCCCTTCCACAAAAAAAGGCAGTCCCAAGAGTCGAGTTCGAGGTCACGTTTGATCTTCGTTCGTTGGTTTTTCCCTGAGGTTGCCGGCCGAGTTTCTGGTTCGTTGGCCCAATTTGCTTTCAAGTTCATTCGGAGTTTCCGACATGTTCGTTTCAACCTTTCCTTTTTTAATTCGAGCTTCATAAATAATGAAACTGAGGTTTCATTTCTAACTTTTCTCTGTTACTTATGTTTAGATTTAATGATTAACATGTGATAGTTAGGTAGTAAAATTCGTTTAGTGTTTCTGGGATTTAATCTAATTGTTTGGTGAATGATTTGCTATATTTGGATGCTGAAAACGAGTATATAAATTGATGCCTTGAGTTTGCGTGTTCATGAGTTATATATTACCAGCCATTTCTCACGTATTTTGTTTGTTTCGTGTGATATAGCTTCTCGTTTGGTAACGTGTGGTTGGGTTGTTGGATAAGAATTTCAAAATTGGAAAAGGGTTTGGGATTTACTATATTAGGCCATTTATTTGTTAGGACACTAGAGTTAATTTTGAAATGCGGAAGAGGTTGGGGTTCCATTTGATTGCATGATAGTTTGATCAAAAAAAAAAATACATTTAATCTTTAATTATAATGTTTGCACGACATCAGTTACTGAAGATAACAATCGGCTCAAGGGGAACTAATTTGAATCGAAGGTTCATCTTTGTCGTATCAATCGAGGTGCGCCCCGCCAAACAAAAATACGTAAATTGCGGGGCCCTCATTAATTACTTAATTCGAAAAAATACTTAGCATTCGGGGCAGGCCGTTTAGTGAATTTCACGGCCTTCCCAAAAGATAACAACACGTTAGTCGCTTTAGGCGCGATTTTAAATAATCTTACCTTCCTAATACGGTTGTGCATTTCATGCGACCCAAATTCAAATCCGAAAACATTGAATAGGAATGTGTCGAGGATCCGGGTGCATTTCATGTGACGTGATCCGAAAATACATTCTTAAACGACGTTCACTTTCTTAAAATAAAATAACCAAAGCGGTAATTAATTATCGAAATTGCACAAATAGGATAACGTGTATAAAATCAAAATTTAGCCAAATATAGAAGTTGAGCGACCGTGCTAGAACCACGGAACTCAGGAATGCCTAACACCTTCTCCTGGGTTAATAGAATTCCTTACCCGAATTTCTAGTTCGCGACTGTTAAACAGAGTCAAACCCTTCCTCGATTCGGGATTCAAACCGGTGACTTGGGACACCATAAATCTCCCAAGTGGCGACTCTGAATCTTAAATAAAAACGAATCCCGTTTTGATTGTCCTTTAAGTGGAAAAACTCTTTTTTATTATACCCTTCACGGGGTATAGTAAAGCCTAGTAAAGCAGAAAAAGGAGGTGTGACAATGATATTGCGTTTGGGCTGTAGGAGTCCCTCTGGAGTCTGAACCCCCACAATGAGCGCGGGTACCCAAATGGATCGGGCTGCGCGCCGCAGCGGTCATGTGCATTGCATTGCATTCATGCATCGATATCTATCTGTTTTACCTGTCATTGCTTGCTGTTGTTCCACTGTTAAATGTGTTGAATTATTGTTTATAGCTTTGCATTGTAATATCTTCGGATTTCTCACTTTCAGCCATTATATATGTCTATTACCACTGAGTTGGAAGTACTCACTTTACTCCATGCACCATATGTGCAGATTCAGGTGTTCCGGAGGCTTAGTTGAGTTGTTTGCTGCTTCCCAGAGTATCAGGCGTTGTCGAGGTAGCTGTCTGACGTCCGCAGGACCCGACTCCTCCCCTTATCCCTTTTATCTTTCCGCATTTTAGAACTCTGTATTACATGAGAATTTGCTACTCTGTTATCTTAGAGGCTCTAGACTCATGACCCCAGGTCTTTAGGAGATGGTGGTTATGTCAGTGTTTCATACTGTTTCTATTTAAATTATTCGGTTAATAGACTTGGCAAACTGCTAATTTCATGTTGTTACTCGGTAATGGGATTTGTGATTGGGTTGTGAGTATTGATTGGTCGGGCTTGCCTAGCAGTTGTGTTGGGCGCCATCACGATCGGGATTGGGGTCGTGACATTGACCAAACATGCTATTAGAAGCACTTTTAAAAGCTTAATCAAACACTAATTTCTACTCAATAATATATTTAAAATTGATTAGCCAAATATAAACTACTTCACCAAAAATATTCTTTTATAAATAACTTAATTTTAGAAGCATGGCCAAACATGTTATTAGCAGTAGGGGTGTTCATGGTTCGGTTTGGATTGGTTTTTCCCTAAAAAGAAACCAAACCAAGTAAGTTGGTTTTTCAAATATTAAAACCAAACCAAACCAATTAAGTCGATTTTTCTCGATTCGGTTTATGTCAATTCTTTGGTTTTTTCGGTTGTTTGTCGGTTTTTTCTTAAATATAAGACATACACTACCAAAAACACATTTCGGCGATCACATTTTCAACGTAATACTATCAAATCAATTGCCCTTTGAGAAATCTATTATTTACCAAGATATATTGATGATAATTGAATCAAATAATGATAAATAATTTAAGGACTCAATTAAAAATATAATATTATTTTTAACATGAAATAAATTCTTACACTTAACGTAAGAAAACTACCAATTAAACTAGAATGTAAAGGTAAAGAACTGTAATAAAAGTGCAAACGATTAATATTTACTATAAAAAATTTAAAATTTTGTATAAAAGTATACATATATATAGGCGTAATAATAAATTTAAAAGATCTACTCCTATATTCAGTTTGGTTCGCTTTTTTTAATTAAAACCAAAACCAAACTAAACCAAATTTGACCGATTTTTAAATTTCAAAACCAAAACAAAACAAAACCAAAAAGTATTACTAGTTTTTTTGATCGGTTTGATTTGCTTTTAGGTTTGGTTCGATCTACAGATTTTTATGAACACTCTTACTTAGCATAGTAGAGCATTCAGAAACTAAAAGCTATTTACACATTTGACGGTCAAGGCTAAGATAATTTGCAGTGTCAAGCATCCTGCAATCTGGCTCTGCTAAAGTCCGTACTCCCACAAACTTTCCTGTGCCTGTGTGACTGTGTATATGCCTGCTAAGTTCAAAGAATCTATAGGTAGGGTTGGGGTCGGGGGGTCGGGGTCTCAACTCTCTCACTAGAGCTACCAATAAGTCCACTGTGCTATTGTTCTTCTTGCTGGCATTGTTGCGTTATCCAATTATTCTTCTTCTTTCTTCATCATCATATTCCATTCAAGTTCAATTTACACGGCAAATCTTTGACCGAGTATCAAAAGGAAAGTGTCGTTTAACATGAAATAGAACTAGTAGTTACTCCCTCTATTTTAATTTATATAATAATAGTAATATTTTTTTTATTCGTCCGTTTGAAAAACTACTACTCCTATTTAATTTTGATGAGAAAGTTTTATAGGTATGCAAATATTATAATATATTTAAGGTTATATTGAAAAATCACAAAAATTCAAAAAACGTTATTTTTTCTTAAAGTTTACGCGAATTTATATTATGTCACATAAACTAGAAGTGGATGTACTTGCTATTCTGCCTTTCTTTTGTCCGCGGCAAAGACAAAGACATTGATTTCGAAGTACAAGAGCTATATATATATATATATATATAGTAATATAGGCGACAAAGACCTATATAGTAGGCAATTGTTTTCCCAAGCCAGATGGCAATGGAGGATGATTCGTTTCTTTATTGTTAAGTTGGGGCTAATGGTCAGAGACCGTGCATTCCTGAGAAATCGTGTTGTTGGAAAGTGATTTATAGAAAGTGTTGGGACCAATGTTTTCTTGTTAATTTGTCTGCCCACCGCTCAACATTGAAAATTCCTACTTTCAATCTGGCCTCTCAACTTTTTTATAGTTCATAGTTATATCTCTTTGCTTTTCGTATTTGATTAAAGATAAAATAGTTTCAAAATTGGACTTGGCACAGCTTGCTACACAGGCCAAAAGGGGAAACACTTGCCACGTCTGATATTCACATCAAAATTATACCATCAATTAACTATGACCGAATAATAAAATTAATAGCCCGTTTGGTCAAACTATAAAAACCAGCTTATTTTAAGAAATACTTTTTTTTCAAAAGTGCTTCTCTCAAAAGTACTTTTGGTGAGAAGCAGTTTGTGTTTGGCTAATTAGAGCAGCAATTAGTGTTTGGTCAAGCTATTAAAAACTGCTTCAAAGTATATTTTTCTCAAAAGTGCTTCTCAAAAAGTGTCTTTTGGAGAGAAGTTACTTTTTTCTGGTTCTCCAAAACTGCTTCTGTTTCTCCTCAAAAGTACTTTTTTTCCTTCCAGAAGCTTGGCCAAACACCTCAATTTTTGGCCAAAAGTGCTTTTGAAAAGAAAAAAAAAACACTTTTGGCCAAAAATAAGCTTCGCCAAACAGGCTATAAATCTTATTGTTGCTACTATTTGTTGTCATCGCCTCTTTTTATCATTTCTTTAACCGATGATTTATGAAGAGCAGAGGCAAATCTACTCTTGGTGTAAGGGGTCATCGGCCCCCGGTAACTTCTTTAAAAAAGTATATATGTGTATATTTCCTAAAGAATATGTATATATTTGATTGACATCCTAAGATTCAAATCTTCGGCAGCTGTATTGGCTGAATTGTGGGTACACAACTTGACTTTTACTGCACTCTCTGGAGTGTGCTGCCTAAGTTTGATTCTAACTCCAGCATTTGCTCAATTTTATATTCGACAATAATGTCCCCACCACTTTAAAATTCTAGGTCTGTCTCTGATCGAAAACTGCGTACATTCTATCATCTCTAGACCCCACTTGTGAGACTTCACTGAATTTGTAGTTGTTTAATAAAAAAATCGAAACGAGATTAGTCTACGACTAATTACAAATATTCTTTAGTTATATGATTATTTTTACAAGAGATTGATAATAAAGGGATTTTTTTTTGTTCCTGTACATTATTTGAAACTTTATTACGAAAATATTTAAATTTTTGTGTTTATCCGATCTAAACACGTTTTAGCTACAAAATATATACAATCCACCTTAAAAGGTTCCAATCTATTATTAGTGTCTTCAGGCCATCTCCAAACTTGCCTTCATCCCCCATAATGGATGTAATTTTTGTGGCTAGAGTTTAACCATAGATCTCAAATTTGTTTTGAAAAATTTGATTTGGGTGAAGTTTGGTTTGAAGATGAAAATGTGTTTGGACATACGTTTTCAAAACATATTTCCCAACTTTATTTTGGAAAAAAAATGTATATAATTCCTAAGTTTTGGAATTTTGGCCCAAAATCTGCAATTGGGGTGATTTTGGGATTTCGGTTTTAGGATTGAGGAATTTGCCAAAATGTGAACAAAATTTATGGCCAAACATGTGTTTTGAAAATAGCAAAACTCATGGCCAAACGGGTCCGTGGTAATTTAGCTCCAACCCTGCCCCATTTTTGTCTCCAAAATGGGGGATGAATAGTGTTCCCTCAAATATGGGGGTACACTATTCATCTCCCCCATTACTATTCATCACTTTATTATTATTATATTATTTAATCTTTTAATTTATCTCTTTATATATACTTAATTATGTTTATGTAATATCTTTATAATATTAATGCTATATCTTAACTTTGGTGTCTAATTTTGATAAATTAATTTTCGTGCATTTATTATTTTTATGTAAAATTATTTGGAAGGTCCAACTCCAACAGTAGAAATGGCAGTAGATGAAAATCAACAATTTCAAGAATTTTTAGCTCGACATAAAAGAATTAAGGACAAAGATGCTCATTTTTGCATTTCGTAATGCATTAATAGATCATTTATCGGAGAATACTAGAGGTTGAAATTGAATAGTTATATGGTATTTCGAATAAATTTTATCGTTATGTAATATTTACTTAATTAATCTTGTATCGCAATGATTTCACTTTTATTTGAATTATTAGTTAATCTATAATAATTGCTTACAAATTATATCTTTTAAAATTTTATAAAATTGTTTTAATTATGAAAATTACAAATTAATAAAAATAAAAGATGGAAATTATTTAATGGAACTTAAAAAAAATGAAATTAAAATTAAAGATAATAATATAATATAGAAGAGAGAGTATGATATAAAAAAGTTTGGAAGAAAAAATAGAAGAATGATTGGAGTAAATTGTCTCCAAAATAGATTTTTTTCCGTTTTGTGAACCAAAAATGGGGTAAAGGTTGGAAATGCCCTCAATCAAGGAATTTTGTTATACCATTGTTCTTTTTTCTCTCCTCTCTCCCCTTTTCAGTTTTCTCTCAGGATCTAACTTAAAATTTGAAATTTCTGTTTGCTAATTATTTCGGTCTTTTTTTTTATCCTTAAGCTAATATCTGTAAGAACAGAAAAAATATCAATATGTTCAGATATAAATATGTATATGTATTATCTATATATGTATATATCTAAGATGAACCCAATATAATTTAAGCTTTCAAGAATTATAGAAACAACGGAAGCAGTTTACAGTTTGTTAAAATAGGTGTGCAGGCTATCGAAGCTACACTTTAAAATGAGAAGTCAGAAATTAATAGTAATAAGTTATTGACAACAATTACATCTCTTTGTGGACATCTGCGAAAAAATTGACAACAGTTACAATTTTTCATTACTTTGTTTAATTGCATATTAAAGAAGCAATAACTTGGAAGATAAAAAAAAACATTTAATTGAGAGAAAAAGGTAAACAGATAATTTACAATTAACATTTCACCAAACTATCACGAAAAATAACACAAACTCATCATAAACTGGATTAATAAGAAAGTAAAAGAATGAGAAAGCTAATCGATGAAAATATACACTTACTGTCCAATTAAATACAACTGTAATATCATACAACTTAAATATAAATTTTATAGAATAATCTTTCATATATTTTGTATCTGATTTATACATAGTAAAAATAAATTTCATACAACTAACTATAAATTATAATTATATATAACTTATTTACAATTTTTATTTTTTTTACCCAGTTATATACAACTACAATATCATACAACTTAAATATAATTTTTATACAAATTTTATACAATATATCTTGTTATATATTTTATATCTGATTTGTCTATATTTTGTCCGTGGTGTGTGCTTCTTCCTCTCTAAAATTCCAATCAAAACTTACTCTCTCTTAATACAATTTTAATACATAATAATAACTTTATGTAAAAAAGGTTGCATTGATAACTTAAACACAAATTTTATACAATGAGTTGTACATTATACAACTATTGGTCAACTTTCGTAATAAAAAAAATACAACTACAACAGAATACAATTTACATACAATTATATTACAATTTTACTACAATTTCGAAAGTATATTGTATGTCATGTCTTCTTCTTCTTATAACCCGTTTGGTCAAGCTGCAAAAATCAGCTTATTTTGAGAAGTATTTTCTTCAAAAGTACTTTTGGTGAGAAGCAATTTGTGTTAGGCTAATTAGTTTGAAAAGCACTTATGAGCAGCAATTAGTATTTGACCAAGTTTTAAAAAATTATTTCTAAGTGTATTTTTCTCAAAAGTACTTCTCCAAAAAGTACTTTTGGAGAGAAACTACTTTTTTTCTTCTTCTCCAAAACTACTGCTGCTTCTCCTCAAAAGCATTTTTTTCCTTTTAAAAGCTTGCCAAACACCATAATTTTTGGCCAAAAAAAAAGCTTGGCCAAACAGGCTATTATTCTTCGAGTTTCAATCTGAAATTCAGCGAAAATCAAGTCTAATCTTCACCGAATACCCTCAAAATTGAGATATAAACTACAAACAATATTTTCAATTGTTTGCAACACCACCCAATCCAAATAAATAGTGATTTTGAAAACCCAAATTCGAATTCAAAGCTTCAAAGCTTTTTAATGGATGTTAATGGTGGAGAGTCAAACACATTCACAATTTATTGATTGATAATTTCAATTTGAACACCAATTGTGCAACATGAAAGGAAATTGCTAAGTTAAAACGATTAAAATCTATCGATGAATTCCATTAAAACTATATACAACAAGAAAGCATAAAAGCATAAAGCATCAAATGGATAAAAATTGGAAGGAAAAAAAAAAGGAGAAGGAGAGTAGAGAGACAAAGATAGAGACAGAGAAAGAGAGTGGGCAAGTATAAAGGGATAAGGAAATAATTGAAATTTCTTATTCAATTCGTAATATAAAGGAATACTTATTTAAAACTTATTTGTATATAATTAGTAAATTATATATGACCATATAATTAAATAGAAATTTGAGTAGAAAAAATAATAATATTTCAAATAATATATAAAAAGATAAAAATCTCGTAATAAAATATAACAGATCTTTATGAAGTCATTTTCTTTATCGAAGTATAAGTGGCGAGGGAATCTTGTCCTTGAACAATAGGTGAAAGTTTATACTTACTAAATATCAACTAAGGAAAATGATCAAAATTACGAAGCACCTACCTATTGAAAATAAAATAATTATACTCCCTAATGGGCCGGGTCTGTCAGAGCTCTTAATGGGAGAAATTTAAAAATAATTCAAAAATAGCAACAAATTTAAAAGTAATCAAAATTTAATTATTTTTTATATAGAAATAAATCTGAACGAAAATACTATTTAAAATTCGAAAAAAAACTTCAGAATAATATACCTGTCCAGCATAATATATTGGAGATTAAAGTACCGGTGCTCCGATCTGAAATATATTATACTGAAACTTTCGGTATATTAGGATTCCAGTATAATATGCTGGAAGTTCATACACAGGTGCATCGCTCTCCAATATATTATGTTGGAATTTTTCATGTTCTATTTCATTCCAACAAAATAGTGATTACTATTTTTTAATAATTTTACAAATACTATTTATTTTTAAATGATTAATCCGAAAACTAAGCCCCACAAGTATAAGCTCAAAAGTCGTGTCCTTTTACGGTCACTGTTGCATTGTTGATTGTACCCTTCAGAGACTTCTGAATTCTGAGACACTGCTTTCTTTCTTCAGTAGCTCAAGTCAGTAAAGACTTAAAAAATAAAAAAAGAAAGATTTGAATAATTAGTCGGAGAAGGCGAACGAAGATCATTGCTGACAACTTTTAATCGCTCCATCCCATATATCATTCCTAAGGTAATAAAATACTACTTCCTCGGTCCAAAATAAGTAATTTTTTAGTTTTTTTCTTGTGGTACAAAATAATTAATTTTTTCAGATTTCAAGAATGAATTAATTATTTTTTTCCTACATTATCCTTGAAGTAATTAGTGTTGGAATATGTGTTAGGAGTATTTATGTGAGATAGTAAAAGTTAATATGGTCAATTCAATTGTTAATTAATGCTAAAAGGTGAATTTCTTAATCTGTGTGAAAACATCCAAAAAATTACTTATTTTGGACCGGAGGGAGTAGTGAATTGACAACTCCGTGAACAAATCATCTCGCGTTAACGTAGGATCTAAAAAAAGCCTTAAATAAAGATAAAGTCAGAATTTCAAAGTTTATGGATTCAAGATCCTGATTTTTGTAGTTATTCGGTTCTAAATTAATAATTTATATAATTAAGTAAAATTTTAAGATAAATACATAATTTGAACGGAAAAGGTCCAAATACCTCCCTGAACTTTCCGATAAGGTCTATATATAACCCTCGTTAAAAGTTTGGCCCATATCCAACCTTGCCGTTACACTATTAGCCCGGATATCCCGGGACTTTACGATAAGGCCTATATATAACCCTCGCTTTTTTAACAAAATATTTTTTTTTTGTAAAAATATATTTGTAAAAACTGAAAATATTTTGTTAAAAAATGATTTTTTTCCGTTTTTACAAACAAAAAAAAACAGTTTTTGCAAAAAAAAATTCCAATTTTAACAAAAAAAAATCTTTAAAAAAACTGAAAAATAAAGAAAAAAAAATATTTTTCAAAAGCGAAAATAATTTGTTGAAAATATTTTATTCAGTTTTTAAAAAACGAAAATATTTTGTTAAAAACTGAAAATGTTCTAATTCCTCTGTTTTTATATTTTTTTTCTTCAGTTTTTACAAAAAAAATATTTTGTTAAAAAAATATTTTGAAATTTTTTTAAAGTTTCACAAAAAGAAATTTCTTTTTCTTTTGGAAATGTTCTAATTTCTTTTTGTAAAACTTTAAAAAAATTGCAAAAATTATTTTTTTTAACAAAATATTTTTTTTATAAAAATATATTTGTAAAAACTGAAAAAATAATATAAACACAGAGGAATTAGAACATTTTCAGTTTTTAATTTTTTTTTTAAAAATTAAATAAAATATTTTCCACAACTTATTTTCGCTTTTGAAAAATATTTTTTTCTTCATTCTTTAGTTTTTTTAAAGATTTTTTTTATAAAAACTGGAAAAACAAATTTTGTAAAAACTATTTTTTTGTTGTTGTAAAAACAGGAAAAAAAATTTGTTTTTAACAAAATATTTTCGTTTTTTAAGAACTGAAGAAATTATTTTCAACAAATAATTTTCAGTTTTTACAAATATGTTTTTACAAAAAAAAAATTTTTTGTTAAAAAAACAAGGGTTATATACAGACCTTATCGTAAAGTCCAGAGGGGGTATCCGGGCCAATAGTGTAATGGCAAGGTTGGATATGGGCCAAACTTTTAATGAGTGTTATATATAGGCCTTATCGTAAAGTTCAGGGGGATATTTGGACCTTTTCCGTAATTTGAATAAAAGTTACTGGATTTGGCTGAACCCGTGACATATATTATGGCTCCGCCTCTGACCTGAGGTGTGGTGTAAATAGTATAATCTAATACTATATAACATCATTATATATTAATTAATTTTGTTAGGTAAGTTAAAAAGTTTATACTAGTATTGTATTCCAAGGAAAAATTAACAGTTTGCTACTTATTAAGAAGAAGAATAAAGTGATGTGTTAGAAACTTGTGTCGCTCGCACAAGACCCAAGGCGACAAAATCCCATGGATATTGGAAGTGGCATTTCAATCTTCTAATTTTATTGGTTTTTGTTTCATACCATTTTGTTTTTTACCTCTTTCTTGTACTCCCATATGTGGCGAAATTCGAATTTCAACAGTCAAAGAATTTTTTTAATCATCTTTTTTTTTTGTATTTTTTTAGATATTTTAAATTATTAATTATTACTATGACTTATAGTACTTTTTATATCAATAAATTTAAAGATTTTATGTCTAAATTCACGATAAAAAGAAGTTTAACTCTTGACATTCGAGCTTCACTATATAAATTGGGACTGAGGGAGTAGCTTGTTTTAATAATTTTCTAAAATTTGTAGTTTGAAAAATGATTTTTAACATATGTACTCTTTTTTTTTGACGAAATTTTAAACTTTTATTCCATCAAAAAGTCATTACAAAACTAGTTTAACGCTGACCGTTAATCTCTCATATCAACTGCAATTAAAAAAAAACAAATATATCTATACTAATTCATTTCTACTTCTATATTACGGCATTTTATTCACAGTTGCCAATCCTTGACTCCATTTGATCTTCTTTCGTCATTGAATATGTATATGCATTGCAATTTCCTTGCACACTCTATCAGCATCATATCTTCCTTTCTCAAATCTGGTCATATTCCGTTCTCTTCATATGCAGTAGACAACCATTGCAAAGACTGCCATGGTCATTTCTGCAATATAATCTTTCTTCTTTGCCACACTACTTATCCAGCTCACTTCCTGTTCCTAGTTTTGAATCTTCCTTCTGTATCCTAACCAATTGAGCATTCTTTCCCACAATGTTTTTGTATAATGACATAAAAAATATATGCTCAAAGTTTTCCTCATGCTATCCACAGAACACACATTCTGCCTGCACTTGTAATCCAAACTTTGCAAGTCTGTCGACTGTTGCTAGTCTCTGATTGATGGCTAACCATAGATGAAATTTAAACCTTGGATGAACTTGTGAATGCATATGAATACTCTTCCATTCCACTTTGCTGAATTGAGGTTGAAGTTGCACATATGCCTTGTTGATCTGGAACTTGCCTTGTTTCTCAAACTCTCTCAGAATTGATGCAATGCCTATTTGGTTTGTCCTCATCTTCAGTACATCTTCCTTCATTTCAATGATCTTACTCACTACCCATGCTGCATTTTTTGGTGTATCTATGTCTTCAATTTTTCTATTTTTTATGTAGTATATGTGAGCCCATCTAATCCATAATATATCCTTCTTCATAGCCAATGCCCATAATCTTCTTTGGAATCAAGAATATTTGGGCCCAGTATGTTTGCATACCAAATAGCACTGATTTGATCAGTTGTAATCTTCCAGCATATGATAACATCCTAGCAGACCAGCATCTCACTCTATCAGTGATCTTCTCAGCCAAAGGTAGACATTAGTTTATATTCAGCTTCCTGGTCGACAATGGCACTCCCAAATATTTAAAAGGCAGGCTGCCCTTTGTATATCCAGTAAGTTGCATAATCTCTTCTTGCACTTGTTGATTAATCCCAGTCATATATATTGAGCTTTTCTCCACACTTGCTTGCAATCCTGATGCTTTTGAGAACTTATCAAAAATATTTTGTATTGCTTGAATAGATTTTGTGTCTCCCCTGCAAAACATTAAGAGATCGTCAGCAAAACATATATATGTTACTCTCAGTTTCTTACATTTAGGATGGTATTTGAACTCCTTCTGCATTTTCAAAGTATTCATCTCCCTCTGCAAGTACTCCATTGCAATTACAAATAGGTAAGGAGACATAGGGTCTCCTTGCCTTATCCCTCTCCTAGCGGGAAAAGGTTTTGTGAGTCCACCATTGAGTGTCAATGAATATGACTCTGTTGTCACATACTCCATAATCCAGCCAATGTACTTGTAAGGAAATCCCAGCTCTATAAGCATCTGCCTTAGAAACTGCCAGTCAAGTGAGTCATATGCTTTCCTGAGGTCAACTTTGAGGATGCACCTTGGTGCTACTCCTTTCCTGTTGTACCCATTGAATAGTTCATGACTAAATAGCACATTATCCACTATGTTCCTCCCCTCTATAAATGCTGATTGTGCTTTTCCAATGAGACTGTCAATCACCTTCTTTAACCTTTTTGTAAGAATATTTGCAATCACTTTATACATTGTAGTATAACAAGCTATTGGCCTATAGTCCTTCACTTTTATGGGAGTTGAACCTTTGGGAATCAGTGTTATTGCAGTGCAATTCCAAGCTTTCTGCATTTTACTTGTTCTGAAGAAGTAGTCCACTGCCTCATATACATCATTCCTGACTTCTTGCCAATGTAGCTTAAATAATTCAACTGGAAATCCATCCACTCCTGGTGCTTTGTCATTTGGCATATCCTTGATTGCTTCATCTATTTCCTTATGTGTTACTTCCTTGATTAACTCCACCTGTTGGTTCATTGACAAACATACTCCTTCTTTGATGATCTCTACATTTGGGCAAGGTTTGAGCCCAGTGTCTGTCCCCATGATCTACTTGAAGAATTCAACAAATTCCTTCTCTATTTCTATTGGTTCTGTGACTCTTATCCCTCCTGCATTGTATACAGAAGATATAGCATTCCTACTTGCTCTCATCTTCAATTGAGCATAGAAATACTTTGAGTTTCAGTCTCCACAATCTATCCAATTTACTCTCGACCTTTGCCTCAATATCTTTTCTCAACTGTGCTCCACTTCTCTAACTCCTGCAGTACCACTTTTTCTTCCTCAATCAAGACTTGACATAATGGATTTATCTTCAGACTCTTCTGAACATATTCTAATTTTTGTCTTGTTTGATTCAGCCTTCTCTCATAGCTCATCATTTCCTTGTTCAAATCTTTTGACTTCATCCTCAAATCCTGTAGTTTCCTCCATATTCTTTCCATGGGGTCACAGTTTTTTCTCTGATTCCATACATCCACAACCATAGGTTTGAACTCTCTATGCTCTATTGTTACTATGTACATTTTAAAAGGTCTGTTATACATATTCTGCCTTTGCCATATCTGGATCACTATAGGGGAATGATCAGATATTCCAGGTTCCAAACAATCAACTTCCACATGTCCATACTCTCTGATCCACTCAAAGTTTCCAAGCACCCAATCTATTCTACTGTATACTTTATCAGTTGATTGTTGTTTGTTGCACCAAGTGTAAACACAACCTTTTGTCTTCACAGGAGATAGTTTTAGTGTATCAATTCATTCTTTAAAATCCTTTATCTCAGTCATAGTGACTGTTTGGCCCAGTCTATAATCTGAACATAGCACAGTATTAAAATCACCACTTATGATCTATGGCATTTGAATCACACCCCCATTGCTTCTAGTTCTTTCCATAATCTAGTTCTCTCTTGAGCTTTGTTCCTTGCATATACCACTGACAGCATGATCTGCCTTCCATTTGTTGTATCAATTACCTTACAGTGGATACATTGCTCATGAACTTGCATTACATCCACTGATAGGTTTTGTTTCCAAATTACTCATATTCTACTATTTTCTGCCTACTCATAATTGCATCTGTATCCCCAGTCCTTTGCTATTTTGTACAAAAAAAAATTTGATTTTTTTTCTTTAACTCTAGTTTCCAGACATCCTAATACATCAATCTTATTCTTTTGCAAAAAGATTCTCAGCTCTTTTTGCTTATGGGGCTTGTTAAGCTCTCTTATATTCCATGTGCTTATTATCATGGTGGTTGTTGTACCCTCTCCTGCACCATTCCTCCTCCCTGTTCATCTTCTTGTGACATTTCTTTCAGCACTGCAAATCTATTTGCTTCTTCACTTTTTCTCTGGTTGCTCAGGGAGTAGGCCTCTTTTTCATTTTCCTTTGTATTGATCACCTTTTTTCCTCTTTGGTCTGCTAGACTGTGATGTGGTTGTTGTTCATTCTCCACCTGCTCCTGTACCACATTGGCCATTTCATTTGTCTCCTCTTGTGCTTGTTGTTTCTTTGGTTTCCACTCTTGTATGATTCTGTTCCTTCTTCCTCTATTTCTTCTTCTAGGCAATTGGAATTCTTCATTCCCCTCTTTCTTATTCATCTTCCAGCATTCAATCAATTCATGCCCAAAGTGCAAACACTCAGTGCAAAATTTTGGCCTCCATTCATACACTATTTCCTGCTGCTTCACACAAGTTGGAGTAATGATTTCAACTGTCTCAACTAAGGGTTTTGTAATGTCCACTTTCACAAGTATTCTTGCAAAAGAATTCTTCCCTAATCCAGTTGTGTATCTGTCTATATACGTAGGCATTCCCACAGCACTTGCTACCTTACTTAATGCATCTGCTGTCCAGTGTCCAACTGATAAATTAGGCAATTGTATCCACAATGGTATAGTCATAATACACTTAGGATCAAAGTGAAAATCTCTTTCCCAGTTTTGCAAAAGCAGTGGTTTATTATGATAGGTATATGGCCCTGCCTGCATTACAGCTTCCTTATCCTCCCTTTTCTCAAATCTGAAGACACAATATCCCTCTTGATGATATAATACTTGAGGTTTATCTACAAAGTCCCATATTGTTTCAATGTAATTTACCATCGATTTCTCATATGGTGTATCCCCAAGTACATCATTTTCCCAATACTCATTTAACTAATTCACATCTTCTTCTGCAATTTGTATTACTAGCTTACCTTCTCTGTGGCTCGGTGGTATATACTCCAGCTTCAGCCCCATTTGTGATTTCCTATTCTGTATTCATATATTTTTGCATGTTCCATTCTTTCCTTCATCTTCTCTGCATTTCCCAGATCTAGATTTACTCTTGATAACCCAGCTTCTGAGAACTGAAGCCGCTTAGGACTCGTAGACAGATGGTCCTTGCTCTTCACATCTTCACTCATATTTTTTCTAGAATCACTATTCGATTGCTTAATGTTCATAACCTCTTTCTCAGCTAGTTTAGTCTCTTCTGCAATTGGCTGGAAACTAGTTGGCAAGAAGCTCCCAAACGTTAACGGAGTAAGGGTTGTTGTCCCTGATGTACCGGTGTGACAGTCGCCGGCATAGCTTGTCTTCTCTTCCTTGCCATAAGTGCACGTTAGCCTGCCTTGGCTTATCGTGCGCCGATAGCATTTGTTTTTCCTCACTTCGTGTTACAACTATTTTGAAATAACATATAGTTTTTGAAGAGTATATGTACTTTTTGAAGAGTAACATTTTGTATTTTACTAATCAATAAAAAATAAACTTTAACATATAGTGCTATTCTTATCAATTTTTTTAATGAGGCTATTCTTATCGATTTTTTTTTTGTACCTAAATAAAATTTAAAGGCTAGGAACTCAATCCGAAAGTGCCCCTTGTTATAAATCGAATTCTCTCTGGGTGCATGTTAAGTAAGGCAGCTAACGTACGCTTAAGACGATGGCTAGACGGAGATATCAACCAATTGCACCACCTACGATACCGAAAGAGGATGACGGACCGGAAGAGGACAACGGAGGATGGCTAGTAACACCAGAAACTGAAATGCCACAACTGATAGGTCAAATGAAACTAGTTCATTGGATGAACATAATGGGAAGTGCTCTAACGGTCACGCAAGCTTCGAAATGCAACAACGATGAGAAGCCACTAGAGGTAGATCTGAATAATGTAGTGAGGAAGTTGAATTTCTCAGTAACTCGAGCATATCCAACTCAAATGAAATCAACCTTAGCTGATGTGGTCAAAGGGAATAAAGCTTTACAACAGAGAATAAAATTGGACTAATACGCACCAGTAATGAAGGAAGGGACGAAGATCGTGAGATTGAATAGAGCAGAAGTTGCAGAGAAAACACAAAAATAGAAGGAGACGATTATAGGGTATGTATTGGGTAGAAATCCTTCTTTCAAAGAACTGTTAAAGTTTGTGTATGGAGTGTGGAATTTCATTAAGACACCTCAAGTGTTTCTGCATGATGATGGCTATTTCGTATTTAGATTTAATTCTGAAGATGATAAGAATAGCCTCATTCAACAAGGGCCTTATACATTCCATAATTGACCTTTGATTCTGAAGCTATGGGAGACGAATTTTCAGATGAGTAAGGAATTGACTAGGAAAATACCTATTTACGTGATTTTCCCAGGATTGCCTATAGAATACTGGACTAAGGAAAATTTGGGGAGATAGACAGCTATCTAGGGAAACCTATATGCTCAGATAGATTGACAACTGAAGGGGAGAGGATATCCTATGCACGCTGATAACTAGGGATTTTGATACCTTTTAAAATCTTTCTTGCTTATGTTTTGACTAGTAATTTGCACAAAATAGTCCCAAAGGGCTCACAAGTTGTGCTTGATTGCAGGTTTGATCAACAAAATGACAAGATGTCAAAGATCAGCTCAAAAGGAGTGAAACTTGCACAAGTACCAAGACAAGACAAAACTCAGGCAAAAAAAAGCTAGTGCGGCCATACTACATTCTGTGCAGTCCGCATTGTGAGATTCAGAGAGATGACATTCAGGCACAAAGGAAATGCAGCCGCACAACCATTTTGTGCGGTCCGCACTGAGATCAACGCGGCCGCAGTCCATTCTCTATGGTCCGCAGTCCATTCTCTGCGGTCCCTAGTGAGGAGAATCAGAGAGCTGCAATTTTCCAATGTCAAGCCAATGCGGTCCGCGGTCCATTTTATGCGGACCGTACTAGAAGCCTCCACGGCCGCAGTCCATTCTCTACGGTCCACGGTGCCCAAGTTCAGAGAGCAGTTTTGTCAAGTCCAAAGCCCTAGTACGGACCGCATTCCATTTTGTGCGGTCCGCACTAACCCGGTAGGGGTATTTTTATCTAGAATTGTCAGCTTAGTATAAATAGCTTCTTTTCCATTTTTAAGTTAAGCAGATAGTATCAGAACATAGCTGCGCTCGGGGTTCGAAGTTTGTAGCCATTTTGGTCAATTTTATCTACATTTCATCATTGAATCTTTGTGTTTATCTTAGTAATTAATTAATATGAGTTTTTCTTCATCTATTTCTTATTTTTCTTCTTTAATTATGAGCAGCTAGACCCATAAGCTAGGGTTGTAGCTCAACCCTAGTGTGGGTAATTGATGGGTCTTGTATCTTGGGGCTAAATTGACTATGGGTGTTTGTTATTTGAGCCAATTTCATGGTTAATTGCTGAATTAGTGGTTGCAAACACTAGTTTGTGTTGAGTTGACTTGAGCTCTTCTTGAGAAAGAGAGCCTAAATCTCCGAAATTGGTCCAATAAGGAATTGGGGCGTACCCAAGAGATTGATAGCCCCAATTAAAGGGTTAAACTTGAGAGAGTAATATCCGACTTGAACCCTAGTTGCTTGTGCAATTTTGCATACCCAATTGGTCTTGAGAAAGTCAATTCGGGAAAAATCACTCGAACCACCGAGAGGTGTAGAGTGGTTAAAGTCGTGCAATGGTTATATCATACTCCCCAAATATATCAAATGTACCTTAGACTCAAGTACCCATCAATTGAACACCTAGGCGGAAGTCATTACCCTAGTGCCTTTTAAACTATTTGAACAATCCATATCATTATAACTCTTAGCTTAATCTAGTTTCGTTTACCATTTGTAGTTTCATAATAGTAGAAGTAAAAAAAAACCCAAAAATGATTAGAAGGTGTAATTTGGAACACATACGCAACTCTACACTAGATAGATACTCGATTCCAAATTCTAGCTCTCTGTGGATATCGATCCCGACCCTAGATCGAGTAAAAGCTGCTCCGACCCTCTCTCGCTACTTAATTAGTAGTGCGGCGTAGACCGAGATCACTTTTTGGTGTCGTTGCAGGGGAACTAACGGTTTGGGCTATCTATTTAGTTAGTTTTGTGTATTGTTTTTCTTTCCTTCTTTGTTACTAATTTGTATGTGTTAATACTTCAGGTGCAAAATGGCGTTAAATGCTAATGACCCTCTTGGAAGTGTGATTGCGGGGGAGGAGGTTGATGACAATGGAGAGGAGGAGGTGCCTCTTATACCTCCTGGACAACAAAGAGGACGTCATGCCAATGTTAATGAGAATATTCTAGACCCTCCTCTGCCACCTCCAAGAGTCGTTCCTCGGGTGCTTCCAAACCAAGGCTATGCAAGTGCAATTGTCCCACCCCGAATCCAGACGGGCAATTTTTGAATTACTAATGTGATACTGACATTGTTAGAGCAGCGTGGGTACTTCACGGGCGCTGCCACTCAAAATGCTTACAAGCATCTCAAGGGGTTCGTGGATACTTGTTGGGGGAGAACGAAAACCAATGTATCCGAAGATGCACTCCGGTTGATACTCTTTCCATTTTCACTAAAAGGGAAGGCTCTAGATTGGCTTGAGAGACTTCCCAACCATTCCATCACTACTTGGGATGAGTTGGCGGATAAGTTCATAGCAAAGTTCTTTTCACCAGGACATATGGCTGCATTGAGGGATGAGATCTTGGCTTTCAAGTAGGAGCCCACCAAACCATTGCATGAGATTTGGGAGAGATATAGAACTATGGTGAAGGAATGCCCCAACAATGACATGACGGAGAATATGTTGCAACAAACTTTCTACCGGGGCATTGATACTACAAATCAGTGCATAGTAAATCAACTTGTTAGGGGTAATTTTATGAAGTTAACATATAATGAAGCTTGTGCCATTCTTGATGAGATGGCGTATACATCCTCCGCATCGCAAAGTAGAGCCAATGTGCCCCAGGGTGACCCCCCAGTCACTTATTTACACAAAGAATTACATGATCATGGGCAGGCAATAGTGGAGTTGACAACTACCATGAACCAACTAGCAAAGGTACAGTTGCAACAAGTCTAAATCCTCGCCAAGTGAATGCCATGGAGGGTGTTAACATGCTAGTGAACCAAAGAAGGCAAAGAGGTCAACATAACCAAAGGAATTCCGACCAATTTGGCAATGATGGTAGTGGATTTCAAGGTGATGGCTATGATGGGAAAAATGAAGAGGTACAATATGTGAACAATTATTAAGGCCAAAGAGGCAATTCTTCCAACCAACAACAACAATGGAGATCCCAAGGTAATTGGGGCAATCAACAACAAGGCAACAAAAATTGGAACAATCACCAACAAGGGAACAACAATTGGGGAAACAATAATCAAATTCAGATTGGGGAAATCAAAACAACAATCGGAGCAATCAAGGAAACTGGGGGAACAACAACAACCAGTGTAGATGGAACAACAATCAGGGAAATCAGGGGCAAGGTTTTCAAAGGCCCCCAATGAACCAACAATCGAGCAATCCACCACCTTTTCCATCCCAGGGTCCTAGTTCTTGTAGCAATGATATGGGTTGAATTGAAATTATGTTCGAACAAATGATGAAGAAGAATGCAGATTCAAATGCTCAATTATCTTCTCACAATACTTCCATTCGGAATTTGGAGGTACAAATAGGTCAAATCTCTCATTCCTTGAATACAGGCCCTAAGGGTGCTCTACTAAGTGATACGGTAGTGAACCCGAAGGGCGAGAACAATCATGTTATGGCGGTGACCACTAGGACTGCACGAGGCGGTGATGCGAATGACTCCAAACAAAAGAAAGTTTTGGGTGATGAAGTTGAGTTGCAAGAAGATGAAGTTCCTTTGGTGGTTGAGAATGTGGTTGATGAAAATATAAATAAAGAAGTGAGGATTGATATTCAAGAAGCTAAGGTGGAAACGCAAAATGACGTGAACTCGTCTCGGGAGTACGTAATTGACATGTCAGAACGGGTTGTGCCAAAAGCCAAGGCACCCTTTCCTAGTCCACCTCCATCTTATCCTCAAAGGCTAGCCAACAAGAAAAGTGAGAATCAATTCAAAAAGTTCATTGACATGATGAAGAGCTTATCCATCAATGTGCCTTTGGTGGAGGCTTTGGAGCAAATGCCTGGATCTGCCAAATTCATGAAAGATTTGGTGACAAAGAAAATATCCATGAACTGTGGAACTATCAAGATGACCCACCAAGTTAGTGCTATATTACATTTAATGGCTCCAAAGTTGGAGGATCCTGGTGCTTTCACCATACCTTGCACTATTGGTAGTGCGTACTTTGCTAAAGCTTTATGTGATTTAGGGACAAGTATCAACTTGATGCCCATTCCATGAGATTGCAAATGGCGGATAGATCAATGAACCGACCATTAGGTATTGTTGATGATATACTTGTCCGAGTGGACAAATTTATCTTGCCATCTAATTTTGTGATCTTAGATTGTGAGGTAGACTATGAAGTCCCGATCATATTGGGGAGACCTTTCCTTGCTATGGGGAAGTCTCTAGTTGATGTGAAAGCATGGGGGACTCACTTTTCGGGTGAGTGATGAAAAGGTAGTCTTTCATGTGCGCAAGTCAATGAAGCAGCCCAATTTACCGAAGTTTGCTCGTTTGTGGATCTAGTCATGGCTGTGATAATTGATGATACAAGTGCAATGATTAATGTGGAAGACCCTCTTGAGTTTTTGAATCTTGATGTCAATGATGATCAGGGCCGAGTGGAGTGCGTAAATGCTCTACATGGAATGGGCTCTTATTTGTATGAGCCTAGGAAGCTATCCTTCGACATTGAAAATAGAAAGACTCCTACAATGAAGCCTTTAATTGAAGAACCTCTGGTGTTGGAGTTGAAGCCATTGCCTCCACACCTCAGGTATGAATTCTTAGGCCCTAGTTCAACTTTACCAGTTATTCTTTCCTCTTGTCTTACTAACATGCAGGTAGATGCCACTTTGGCAGTGCTCAAAAAGCGGAAGAAGGCAATTGGATGGACTCTATCTGACATTCGGGGAATAAGTGTCGCATTCTGTATGTATAAGATTATTTTGGAGGATGAGGCAAAACCCTCATTGGAACATCAAAGGATATTAAACGAAGCAATGCAAGAAGTGGTGAAGAAACAAGTGATAAAGGGGTTAGACGCCGGGGTCATGTACCATATTTCAGATAGCTCATAGACTTCTCTGGTCCAGTGTGTACCGAAGAAGGGTGGTATGATTGTGGTGACAAATGATAACAATGAACTTATTCCCACTCGAACAGTTACCGGATGGAGGGTATGCATGGACTACCGGAAGCTGAACAAGGTAACCCGCAAGGATCACTTCCCATTTCTATTCCTTGACCAAATGCTTGATCGCCTCGCGAGGCGTGCCTTTTATTGCTTTTAGGACGGATATTTGGGATATAACCAAATCTTAATCGCTCCAGAGGATCAGGAAAAGACCATATTTGCTTGTCCATATGGCACATTTGCTTTCTCTCGGATATCGTTCGGGTTGTGTAATGCCTCAGCAATATTTCAATGATCTATGATGGCCATTTTCACCGATATGGTGGAAGATATCTTGGAGGTATTCATGGAAGATTTTAGTGTGGTTGTTGATTCATTTGATGAGTGCTTGGGAAATCTGGATAGAGTTTTGGCCCGTTGTGAAGACATAAATCTTGTACTCAATTGGGAAAAATGTCACTTCATGGTTGAGGAGGGCATAGTGTTGGGTCATAAAATTTCAAAGCATGGTATTAAAGTTGATAAAGCCAAGATAGAGGTGATTTAAAGACATCCTCCCTTCACTAATGTCAAGGGGGTGAGGAGTTTTCTTGGGCTCGCGGGGTTTTACCGGAGATTTATAAAAGATTTTTTGAAGGTGGTAAACCCTTTGTGCAAGCTACTAGAAAAGGATGCCAAGTTTGTGTTCAATTAGGGATGTATGCAAGTATTTGAGCTTCTCAAGCTTAAGTTGACCACTACCCCTATCATTACCACATCGTATTGGAGCTTTCCTTTCTAGCTCATGTGCGACGCGAGTGACGTTGCGATTGGGGCAGTTTTGGGTCAAAAAGTTAACAAAATATTTCATCTGGTGTACTACGCAAGCAAGACCATGAATGAGGCTCAAAGGAACTACACGATTACCAAGAAAGAGTTGTTGGCTATAGTGTTTGCAATGAAAAAGTTTCATCCGTATCTTATGGGGGCCAAGGTCATAGTACACACCGATCATGCAGCCCTTAGGTACTTGATGACAAAGAAAGACTCCAAGGCAAGGTTGATGCAATGTGTATTATTACTTCAAGAGTTTGATTTAGAAATTGTGGACCAGAAGGGTAGTGAAACCAAGTGGCGGACCATTTGTCCCGCTTGGAGGAGGAAGGAAGGCCATGTGATGGCCTAGAGATCAATAATGCATTTCCCGATGAGCAACTACTTTCTATGTCAATGAGTGATATGTCGTGGTTTATGGATGTTGCTAATTACCTTGTGACTGTCATTGTCCTGCGTGAGCTCTCTTCTAACTAAAGGAAGAAGCTCAAATGGGATAGTTTGGATTTATATTGGGATGAGCCATATTTGTTCAAGATTTTCACGGATGGTATGATCCGAAGGTGTGTCCCGGAGGAATATTGGACGCTTGTCATTCCTCTCCCTATGCTGGCCATCATGGTGGGGCGAGGACCGCTTCTAAAGTTCTTAGTTGTGGATTCTATTAGCCAACTTTGTACAAAGATGCAAGTGATCTTGCGATGAGGTGTGGCGAGTGCCAAAGAGCGGGTGGAATTTCGAAGAAAGATGAGATGACTCTCAATACCATCCTTGAGGTTGATATTTTTTTATGTATGGGGCATTGATTTTACGGGCCCGTTTGTTAGCTCATGTGAGAACACATACATTCTTGTGGCGGTGGACTACGTTTTAAATTGGGGTGAAGCCATGGCTTTGCCCAACAATGAGGCCCGGAGTGTTGCTGCATTTCTTAAGAAGAGCATTTTTACAAGGTTCGGTACTCCTCGAGCAGTCATAAGTGATGGGGGGTC
>MU749666.1:0-12747 GCA_026770625.1 Nicotiana glauca | reverse complement strand
GGGGTCTCATTTTTGCAATAGAGCTTTTGACACTTTGCTTTCAAAGTATGGTGTCAATCACAAAGTTTCTACCCCTATCATTCTCAAGCAAGTGGACAAGTTGAAGTCTCTAACAGGGAAATCAAAAGCATATTGTCAAAGACGGTCAATGAAAATAGGATTGATTGGTCAAAGAAGTTGGATGATGCTCTATGGGCTTATCGGACTGCTTACAAGACTCCGATTGGTATGTCTCCGTATCGATTGGTGTTTGGGAAAGCTTGCCATCTACCAGTTGAGTTAGAGCACAAGGCCATGTGGGCCTTGAGGAATTTGAACCTTGAGTGGGATGTAGCTGCTAATCTTCGGGTGGAGCAACTCAATGAACTTGACGAATTTAGATTCCATGCCTACTCTAGCTAGTCCCTGTATAAGGATAAAATGAAATACCTTCATGACAAGTATACTCAGGGCAAAGAGTTCAAGGTGGGGGATTTGTTCTCTTATTCAACTCTCGGCTATGGTTGTTTCCGGGAAAGCTCAAGTCAAAATGGAGCGGACCGTTTGAAGTAGTGTGTGACCCCGTTTGGTGCTATTGATTTAAAGAACAAAAATGGTGAAGTTTTCAGAGTTAATGGGCACCGGGTCAAGCATTATCTTGGAAAGTTTAATGACAGCCACGCGGTGGCACTCCTTCATTTCAAATAATGTGACGGTAACATATGCCATGGCGCGACGTTAAATCACGCGCTTCTTGGGAGGCAACCCATGTATTTTTTCTTCTTGTTTTTATTTGATTTTCATTGTGGTGTAGGATTGATTTTTGGGATAACTGGTTGTGAGATGTTATAGGATTGTGTTGATGTAGTGCAGGACATAGTGAAAAAAAGTGTTCAGGTTTTTGAAGTTTCCAGTGAGGCCGCACTGCATTTTGTGCGGACCGCACCGGTAAGGGTGAAATATAGACGTATCTGAAATTTGCCAGTGCAGTCGCACTACATATTGTGTGGTCTGCGGTGGAACACTACGGCCCGCAGTCCATTTGGTGCGGACCGCAGTATGTTACCTCCTCAAGCTTGCAATTTTGTGTGATGTGCGGACCGCGGTCAAGTTTGTGCCGTCCACACTGGGGTAGGTAAGCTGGGCCCCAGGGCTTTTTCTATAAATAGTTCTTGAGGCCCAACATTTACACTTTTCGAACCTTTGCATCTTAAAAGCCCTAAAGTACTGTTCATCACTTTTTGTGCTCATAATTAATTGTTTGGAACTGATTAGCTTCATTTCATCTCACATCTGGTACCATTACTTGCCTTTTTAATTGTTTTATTTTGTTAATTTCTTCTCATTTTTGTTTTTCCTAATTTTTTTTCTCTTTTTCCCGTATTTTCTTCCATAGATTAGGTTAGGGTAGTTAATATTTTAATTTAAATAGACATAGGTAGTTAAAATACACTGGGCAACATGTAGGGACACTACTTAGGTGAAAATTTGGGCTTAAAATAACAAATACATGAACCCTAATTTAGTGGCACAGCTGGGCACTCGGTGCGGACCGTAGTCATTTCTATGCGGTCCGGTGCCCCAGTGCGGTCCGTAGTACTATTTTTTACAGACTGCATTGATGTAAGTCTGAATGCTAAACCTCAAGCACTGCGACTGCACTACATTTTGTGCAGACAGCAGTGGCCCCAGTGCGGCCCCACTACATTTTGTGCGGTCCGCACTACCTAGATATAGAGAGTGAGTAGCCTGAGTCCCACCTCTGTGCGGATCGCGGTTGATTTTGTGCGGTCCGTAGTGACCCCACTGCGGCTGTAGTTGATTTTTTGCAGTCCACACTGTGTGACTTCTGCAACATGTCTGTAATTTTTCTTTCCTGATTCTGTACTTAACTGCTGCAACTGATACTAACCAGTTCAATTGAATTGTGTTTGCAGACAACGGTGAAACAACGTGGAGGTAAAGGATCCAAACAACCGGGTAGAGGAGAATCCTCCCGGGGAGGGAAAAAAAGATGATAAAACTCACTCCCCAAGTTCGGAAAAATAAAAAAAACAAGAAAAATAATGAAAGCAGTTGATAGGGCCATTGACATAGCGGGGAGTGAGTACGAGCCCTCCCGGGAGATTTCCTCCGACTCAGTACCAACACATATCCCTGACTGGCCGGAAAGTCATAGGCTAAGAGACACACCTCTAGCATCCCCCACTGCCCAAGCGTCAGTGAACATTTCTTCTGGGTTGTCTGAGGGCTCAGGTGAAGGTAGTGGGGAATACTCCACCTCTCCCACAACTTTATTATCTAGAGAGGGTGCAATAGGTGCTGAGGAGGAAGTAGAGGGAGAATAAGAAGTAGGAGAAGGAGGTGGGAGACATTTGTATGTAGCAGGTTGGACCCCACAACTCATGACAACACCCTACCTCTTTACCGGGCAATTTTAGTGGCTTCGATCATGGCAGGGTACCCAATTAATATGGGAAATGTGATGTCAAGAATAATTTCAATTGTGGGCGCTGAGCATGACAAAAACTACCCGTTCCCCAGTTTTCACACTATGTACTTTCGGGATCTGAAAGTGGAAAAGAGGCCATTCGACATCAAGGTCAAAGCGAAGGCCCCATTTTCTTGGTACAACATGCAGGGAGATGATAACCCCAAGAGCAAGAGTTTTAAGGGAAAGACTACTACTTTAACTGGCCAGTCTGAAGAGCCAGTTGTAGTAGTGACTTTTGCTGAGCCTGCTTCTACTTCTACTTCTATCCCTCCTTGTCCATCCACCTCAACGGACCCGGAGATTCTATCTTCCTGTGCACATCCAATCACTACCCACCAACTGAGCCAGGCTCTTCTTAGTATCAACAACTGGATGTAGACTGCATCATCCAAGTTGTCCATTTTAACTACCACGGTAGAGGCTCAGTCGACACCTCCACCCCTACAGGTTCCCCAGTCAATAGAAGATGCTCTCAAGGAGATACTAGACAACCAAAAGAAAATCCTCGACAATCAGAAGGTGCTTACTGATGCAGTTGATTCATATGGCAAGGCTATCAAGTAGCTTGCTAGGGAGCACAAGAAGTTGAGGAAGACACGGGTCTCCAAGGAATCCGTGAAGGAGCTGAGAGTTGATGCTGACAGACTGAAGGCAAATTAGCTGCCTTTAGATTTACTGCTCCAGGACCTAGTACCAGCAGCTGATCCTCAGCCAGAGCACTCTCAGAGGCCTCCCAAGAGGAGGAGGATGATTCCCAGAGTGGATAATGCAGTCATCCAGTTGGCAGACCCATCGGAGGCCTCCTCTAGTCAGCCATAGGATGCACCTCAGAAGCCTGTCCAGGTTCAGGCCCAGGTCCCAGCAGCAGAGTAGTAGCCCACTAGGAACAGTCTGAGGTTCTCGAGCACAGTGAGGACCCTAGGACCACTCAGGAGCCCATGCAGACAGACAGGTCATAGGGAGTCCCCATATCTTTTTCCTGTTCTCGTTTTGGTGCTTTATTTTGTTTAGTTGGCATTAGGGACAATGCTAGCTTTCATTTGAGGGGGTAGGTCCTATTATTTATTTCATGGATTCATTCGGATGACTGTGTATATATTTGATACTTTTTATGCTTTCTTTATTTTTCATCTTTGGTTTGTATATATTTTTAACATTTCGCTACATTTCTCGCACTTTTATTTTACTTTGGGTTTGTATATAAATTTATGTTACATTGTAGATATTCATCACATCTATTGTATATTCAAATCCCTATTATATATATTCATTCTACTTTTCGCAAAAATTTTCGTTCTTAGCTTCTTATTTGTGATTCGTAGCTTCTTGTTTCGAAAGTTTGCAATAAGCCTTTGGTTTTCTTAATGCCACGATTCTTTCCAAAGGTGGATTGTTGTGTGAACCGGGTGGCTCTTCCCAATGATGGATGGCGTGACAACCTTCTTTAGGGTTTGAGTCCTTTTTTCTTTTTGTTTTTAGTAGTTAGTAGTTAAGGGTGCCTCAAGCAAAGCTTTACTTGGGCCTAGCACATTTGCCTTTAATTTTATGGTCAAAAACAAATTGTTGTGTTTTGGATGGTGAAACTTGTGACCTTGAGACTCGTGTGTTGGCCGATAATCATCAAGTAGTTTTTCGGGACCATTGTGATCTTAAATCTTATCTAAGGTCGTTGTGGGCCCCCGACTCTGTGTCTTTTAGCGATCCCATAGCTTGTGTGGTGAGTAATTGTAAAGCCCCGGAAAATTTTAGCTAAGTAATTTAAGATTTCGAGGTGCCAAGGTAGGCTAATTATTTTATTTTGTGTGAAAACGAGGATTAATGATATAATGGATATCAATTGGATATTGTAATAAGTGTATGTCTTATTATAAGTGAATTGGGGTCTAAGGAGAGGCCTAAGTCTAAGTCAAGTTGGAAAATTTCATATTAGACTAAAGTTGTAAATGAGTGCGCACAAGACGCTACTTTGGACAATCATATCTCCAGTTATATAAGGAGTTGTGTGATTCAGAACCTATCAAATGAAAGGTCCTTGAGTCTAGATTCTAACTCTTCAAACCGTTCATCATTTGGAATTTCCTACAAGAAGTTATGACCAAATTACCAAAGGCTGGCGAAGGACTGCACGAATGCGAAGCATCCGCATAGCATCCAAAAAGAGGGGCTGGCAGTGAAGTGCTCCCATAGCATCCGGGTCAGCATCCGAGCTCCTGAGAGGAGTGAAGTGGGGATGCGAAGCATCCGCATAGCATCCGATATTTTGGCCTTTAAAACATAATTTCGTGGTTCATTTTCCCCATTTTCATTTGGACGAAAGTTGGGGTTCTTCTTCACCCACTCAAGAGCACCAAGTCCTACCCTCTTCAAGGTAAGTAATCTCCATTATCTTGGTGTGAAATTCCATCATTCCTACACTAGTATTGATGAAATCTACTCGTAAAATCCATAGATTTTTAAAAAATTCCTTCAAGAACTCAAATGAGGGTTTTGCAAGATTTCTTCCAAAACGTAAATCCTACAACTTAGACTTACATATATGGATATATTATGGTAATATGAGTATGAATTAAGTGTTGGAACTCTTGGTGTAGTGATTGGAAGCCATAAGTTCCCAATATAAATTCCTAATTATTGTAGAGACTGAAAGGGTGATTATTTGATATGAATTATTGGTTGGGTATGAATGGATGATCATACATATGTTGTTGGAAGTTATAAATTGGTTAGGAATGATGGTGGAGTAGATTGTTAGTTAATGGTAATAGATGGATGATCTAATACTATCGTTATGAGATGAAAATATTTATACCTACAAGGTGTTTGATAATATGCCTAAATGGCATAAGTTATGGAATTTGTTACTAATATTGGTTCTATTAAATGTTGTATTTGTAGATTGAAGTTTCTTAAGTGTATTGGAACACTGTAGTATCATTAAGGGGCAAATTTGAGTTATGTATGGATAACTTTAACTTTTGTAAAGTCACCTTGTTTGGAGTACGAGAAATTGGTACGTGTTATTTATGTGAACTATTTGTGAATTTTGGTTGTTTCACGGGTATTAAGGCAAGATGGCCTATTTCATGAATTCTTGTGATTAATATGTCTTGAACGTTGTTGGTTAAGTTTTTCCAATATAATGGTGTAAGAAATTGGCAATAAACCAAATGTGATTATAAAAATGTTATGTGGTAAGAACGGAGAAACAAATGACGGAAGAAAATCATAAATGATGCAGTTGGAACAACTGTGGTAATAACATATTTGGCTTGTTGTGGGTAATAATTGTGGTGGCGTAAATTGCATATGAGTTGTTGAATATGTTGGAAATGATAAAAAGTAAAAATGAACTCTAGTTGTAAGTTTATGCTTAAGTCTTAAATTACTATTTCAAAAGAATAATGTATATTGGAATCACGGGGTAACGCGTGGGATAGGAAAGGAAATTCCAGGTCCGCTTGACTGGGGTCCTCCGGTTGAGCGCCGGTCGTGTCCCTCGGTTTTGGGGCGTGACAGTAATCATAATTCAAGTCCAAGTCCCGAGCCATTGGTCTAGAACTTGCCCTGAATATTTGTTGAGACGAAATCCTAAGTGAATTTTGACTTGAGACATGACTATAGGCTCTCCTTGTTCCAAATGATGGTTTGAACACATCCACAACCTACCAATGATAAGATCCCTAATCAACCCTTTTGAGCCTTAGACCTTTTTATTTCAAAAACCATGATATAAGCCTTTACCCATTCTAAAAGATACCCTCTCTTGGCATCCAATCTTTTCTTTAGCATATGAAAAAAGTATAAGTTTGGGGGGAGAGACGAGGATTGCAACAAAGTGGTAAAAAGGCACAAAAATGAAGAAAAGGAAAGGCAATGAAAAAGAAAGAAAAGCAAAAAGAATGTTCAATGTGAAAAAGAATAAATAGGGATTCAAGAAAAGCAAAGAATGAAAGGTGTGGAAAGTTGAAAAAGGAGAAAAGGTTTGAAATGCATAAGAAATACTGACAATGTGTCTCTCTAACCCCTTAGAAAGAAGTGAAATGACTCAAAGAGTCCAGTGAATGTATGCCAAATGAAACAAAAGAAGTGCTTAAGGGAAGATGGAACCTACTCAGACCAAAACATTTCCTACCCTGAACCAAAAGCCTTCACAATGTCTCCATAAAGGCCATATATGATCTTGAGTTGAAGGGAGCTTACATTAGTGGATACTCACATAAAGGGCAAGCATATGGGACCTAGAGCCGAACTTGTGGCTTTTTCTTGAGAGAGATGAGTGAATTCCCATTAACCTCATAAAGGTGAGGTTTGCTTAGGAAAGTCGAGGATATGTTAGTTTGAGTTCCGCAATGCCCAAAGTAATAGAAAGAGTCCTTTAATGTGTTGAGTCAACTCTTAATGCTCTTGTGTCTCACTTAATCCATGGTGTTTCAAAGAGTAAAAGTTGTTAATGATTCATTTGTATTGAGGGAAATTGTTAGTCCCAATTAATGCTAGATAAGGTCACTTTAGTAAAACTAAAATTTTCTTGGATATTCTCTTAAAGGGTGGGTCTTATTTTGTTTGCTTGAGGACAAGAAAAAGCTTAAGTTTGGGGGAGTTGATAACTAGGGATTTTGATACCTTTTATACTTATTCTTACTTATGTTTTGATTAGTAATTTGTACAAAATAGTCCCAGAAGGCTCACAAGTTGTGCTTAATTGCAGGTTTGATCAACAAAGTGACAAGATATCAAAGATCAGCTCAAAAGGAGTGAACCTTGCACAAGTACCAAGACAAGACAATACTCAGGCAAACAAGGCCAGTGCGGCCACACTACATTCGGTGCGGTCCACACTGTGACATTCAGAGAGATGACATTCAGGCACAAAGGCAATGTGGCTGCACTACCATTTTGTGCGATCCACACTAAGATCAACGCAACCACAGTCCATTCTCTGCGGTACGCAGTGAGGAGAATTAGAGAGCTGCAATTTTCCAATGTCAAGCCAATGCGGTCCGCGGTCCATTTTATGCGGACCGCACTAGAAGCCTCAGCGGCCGCAGCCCATTCTCTGCGGCCCGCAATGCCCAAGTTCAAAGAGCAGTTTTGTCAAGTCCAAAGCCCTAGTGCGGACCGCAGTCCATTTTGTGCGGTCAGCACTAACCCCGCAGGGGTATTTTGTCCAAAATATTTAGCTTAGTATAAATAGCTTCTTTGCCATTTTTAGTTCAAGCAGATAGTATCAGAACATAGTTGCGCTCGTGGTTTCAAAGTTTGTAGCCATTTTGGGAAATTTTATCTACATTGAATCTTTGTGTTTATCTTAGTAATTAATTAAGATGAGTTTTTCTTCATCTATTTCTTTTTTTCTTCTTCTTTAATTATGAGTAGCTAGACCCATAAGCTAGGATTGTGGCTCAACCCTAGTGTGTATAATTGATGGGTCTTGTATTTTAGGACTAAATTGATAATGTGTGTTTGTTATTTGGGCCAATTTCATGGTTAATTGTTGAATTAGTGGTTGTAAATACTAGTTTGTGTTGAGTTCACTTGAGCTCTTCTTGAGAAAGAGAGCCCAAGTCTCCGAAATTGGTCCAACAAGGTATTGGGGTGTACTCAAGAGATTGATAGCCCCAATTAAAGGGTTAAACCTCGAGGGAGTAATACCCGACTTGAACCCTAGTTGCTTGTGCAATTTTGCATACCCAATTGGTCTTAAGAAAGCAAATTCGGAAAAAATCACTCGAATCACCAAGAGATGTAGAGTGGGTAAAGTCGTGCAACGGTTATATCATACTCCTTAAATAAGTCAAACGTACCTTAGACTCAAGTACCCGTCAATTGACCACCTAGACGGAAGTCACTACCTTAGTGCCTTTTAAACCATTTGAACAGTTCGTATCTTTATAACTCTTAGCTTAATCTAGTTTCGTTTACCATTTGTAGTTTGATAATAGTAAAAGTAAACAAAAAACCAAAAATGATTAGAAGTGTAATTTGGAACACATACGCAACTCTACACTAGATAGATACTCGATTCCAAATTCTAGCTCTCAGTGGATATCAATCCCAACCCTAGATCGGGTAAAAGCTGCTTCGACCCTCTTTTGCTACTTAATTAGTAGTGTGGAGTAGGCTGTGGTCACACTCATTCTGGTGGAGATGGATGTCTCACAAGACCTTCCAGATGATAGGCTTATTGAAGAAGAAGAAGAAGAAGAAGAAGAAGAAGAAGAAGAAGAAGAAGAAGAAGAAGAAGAAGAAGAAGGATAGTATAGAGTGCAAAAACTAGAGTATGAATGGAAGCCTGTATTCTGTGAAAAATGCTTCCAAATAAGTACGCATGAAGAGAATTGTGAGAAAGCAGTGGAAAAGAAGGCCAATGAGATACAACAAATAGGAAAATAGAAGCAACAAATAGGCAGAAACTAGATAAAAAAATAGTGGAGGCCAAAAACTATTACTGAACACTTAATAGAGAAGAAGGGAAAAAGTAATGTATAAGAGGAAAACCAGCCGAGTGAGAAACAAGGAATGCAAGAAGAACATAATATGAGAACAACACCGGGACAATAGGACAAAGGGGGCCCTGAGCAGGAAATGGATATGCAGACAGTTAAGGCAACTAGAGGGAAACAGAAGATGAAGCATAAGACCAATTCTCAGCAAAAGGGAGCATTACTCGAGAAAGAGATTATGAATATGCTGAATAAAATTAGGTACAGTCCATTGGTGATACAAGATGATAACAATACTAAAAGAAGGACTTAAGGGATTAGCCTCAATGAGGTAAATCCTCCATGATCCTTAGCACATGGAATATAAGAGGGATTAACAAGCCCTTTAAGCAAAAATAACTCAAGGACTTTTTGCTTAACCAAAAAATTGCTTTACTAGGTTGCCTTGAGATAAGAATAAAACCTATAAGTGGAATGAAAATTAAAAATAAGTTTAATAAGGAATGGAAGACATACTCTGATGAAGCTGTGGCAAAAAATGGAAGGATTTGGATATTCTGGAAAGATAGTTTGGTGCATGTACAAATAATTGGGAATACATCCCAATTAGTGCATTGTAAGGTAAAAGGCAAGGGATCAATCTTCTCAAGCTATGTTACATTTGTATATAAGATGAACAAGATGAATGAAAGAAAAAATTTATGGGAGCAACTTAGGCAGATTAGTAAAAGCATGCAAGAGGCTTGGCTGGTTATTGGAGATTTGAATAATGTGTTGTCTGTTAATGATAGGCTCAATGGGAAACCAGTACATCAGGGAGAAATAAAAGACTTTCAGAAATGTATAAAAGATACTGGGCTAGGGCAATTGAACATGAAAGGGTGTGAATAGTCATGGTGCAATAAAAGAGATGCTGAGGATAGAATTTACAGCAACATAGATTGGTGTTTACCATGAAAATGATAACAACAATTAAATTTGTAAATGGGATTCTGTCACACCTCCTTTTTTCTTACCTTACAAGAGCCTAATTACTACACCCCAGGAAGGGATATAATAAAAAAGGAAGGAGTTTTTTCTAATTTAAGGACAGTCGGAACGAGATTTATTTATTTAGTTTCAGAGTCGCCACTTGGGAGATTAATGTTATCCCAAGTCACCGGTTGAATCCCGAACCGAGGAAAATATGACTCTGTTAACAGTCTGTGAACCAGAAATTCGGATAAGGAATTCTGTTAACCTGGGAGAAGGCGTTAGACATTCCCAGATTCTGTGGTTCTAGCACGGTCGCTCGACTGTTGTATTTGATTTTATCTGATTTTAATACATGTTCTATTTTATGTGACTTTTATTGATAACCCGCTTTTGTTCTATTTATTATTTATTTTTACGAGAATTACAACGTCGTGAAAATGTATCTTGAACCACGCCGTACCAGTACGCCCATGGCTTTTAACACATTTCAACTTCGTTGAGATTTGGATTTGGGTCACATAAATGTGCACCCATATTTGTGAAGGTAATATTATTACAAATTGTGCCTAAAGTATCTACGTCTTTGTTAATTTTGGGAAAAGATCGTGAAATTCGCTAAACGGTCTTTCCAAATCTAAGATTTTCATAACAATTTATTTGAGGGCCCCGCAATTGTTTGTTTTGTTTGGCGAGGCTCATCTCATTTTATTATTAAAAGGCAAAACCTAAAGCAATCTATAATTTTCTATGTTAATGTGTCTAAAATAAAAGAAGAAAAACCTAATTGGTTGTTTTTATTCTGTCTGAACAAAGCATCCTCGCTTGAGTTCAAGCCATTGGGTTTCTTGTTAGACGCCAGGCCCAGTTATCATTTACGCATAAGGTCCTGGTTGTCTGGCCCCGTTGCTGGCCATAGTTAATTTGTAAAGCAAACAAGCCATTTATCTAATTAATTTGATCCACCTGGACCTTAAACAGTGGTTAATTCAAAATCACACCTGAGTTGCCAACTACAAATGATCTCCAGTGAGTTGCAATTTAAACAGGCATACCACAAACTAATTGATTTACTTAGAACCAAGTGAATCGACATATGACAGCACCTGAGTCTAGTCTACAAATTCAAATCAAACTAATACATATATGAACTAATATATGAACTAACATGAAAACCTAATGTAACTACAAATCAATACGAAACTAATGTCAGGCAGATTATTCATGTAATTCTAAAGATTCAGCAGTCTAATTGATTACAAATCCATATATTGTCCAAATAACAAACTAACCTACGCTTTTAAACNAAATTTGAGGTCAGTTAAGCAGCAACAGTATTCAGCAGCAGTAACAAGCAGTTTCCAGCAGTATTGAATAACCAACAGCTCAGGAATAAGTTCAAAAATCCAGAAATATTCAACGAGCTAACAAAAAACTAGCAGATCAACCCAAAACCAGCTTGAACAAGCTCAAACAAACTCCAAATGCACCCAGAAACAAATCACAATGATAAAACACTCAAGCTGATCCTAAAATACCTCGATTGAACCCAAAATCCACTTGAAGACTAACCAGAAACACTTCTGAATTTCAATTACCAGAGATTGAGCTAGGAAAATCCAATCAAACAGCTAAAAGTAGAAATTCACTTAGAATTTTGATGAAACAATATTTTTTCTTTTGATTTTCTGAAGCGCTTTTGTTGATTTTTTTTCCTAAAGAACTAAAATCTAGACAGAATTTAAACTGAAATTTGAAAGCTGAATCAGATCTTAGAAATTCAGAATGGACAGAATTTTGGGAGCTAATAATGGCTAAAAAAGAACCCCCTAATTCAAGGCAATTCAATGCCTATTTATAGGCCAAGCTTAAAGGGTTTTCAGATTTTTTTTCTTTGCTTAACAGTCCCTGTTTTATTATTGATTTTACCCCTCATTTTCAGACTTGCAGTACAAGTAACTACCCTTATTGTCTTGACCTCTACACTAAAGCCTACTCTAGAACCTTTTATACCCTCTACAATTCCTATTCTATCCTTAACCCATTTTAATATTTATCAATTCTAATAATTCTGCCTTTTTTCTATGCCCAAACTACCCTTGTTACCCCTTAAAATTACTGTCTGACCTACCCTTGACCCCTGAATTATTATCCTTTTTTTTTTATTTCCATTTACCTAATTACCCATATTGATCATAACCAAAACAACTAAGCTAACCAATACAAATTAATTAAAACTTAATACTGAATTAAAGAAATATCCATTACTCAATAATCAGGGAACACTAACGATCATATTAAGACTAGACAAAACCTAAACAAAACTGATTAAGGATTTAATAACACAACTTAACCAAGAATTAAACTAATAAACCAAACTAACATTTAGAATTTAGAACAAACAATTCATACCAACTAAAATCAGTCTCAAACAAACCTCCAAATCCAATTTTATGTGAACAGAACAAAGAATAAACCTAATTAAACTAATGATTAATGATTTCAAACTAATTGAACTAAATTTTACCACTCATAATAACAGAACATAATGACAATCAAACTAAAATAAACACAAACTAAAGAGCATTAGATCATTACTGAATTTAAACCAACGCAAACACTAATAAAAAAATTAAGAACATGCATGACTGATTAACATAATCTTCAGCAAGTAAATCCAAAAATGAAAACAACAGTTAAAATTATAAAAAGAAAAATGAAATTAAAGGGTGGAAAGGCTGGCACAGAACTCCGATCGACCAAGCTATCAGAATTTTCTAAGACCCATGATCCGTAACATCCCGAATGGTGTGTTTTCGTTGAAAACATGCCATTAGGGATATTACGATCAGGTATCCT
>MU749663.1:0-10962 GCA_026770625.1 Nicotiana glauca | reverse complement strand
TAACCTCTTCTTTGATCTTCACACTGATATCTGTTTTAAATTTCCTCAGCTTCTGCTTGACCGGAGGGCATGCGGGGTCAGTGGGCAATTTGTAGACCACCAAGTCGGTACTTAAACCCGGCATATCGTCATATGACCATGCGAAAACATCTTTGTACTCAAGCAGTGATTTGATTATTTCTTCCCTGAGCGGAGCTTCCAAATGGACACTTATTTTTGTTTCCTGAACATTCTCCTGATCCCCTAAATTGATTGCCTCTGTATCATTCAGGTTAAGTTTGGGTTTTTCCTCAAATTGACTTAATTCTTTACTGATTTCTTCAAAGGCTTCCTCATCATCATATTCTACCTCTTCATCATACTCAATTTCTTGTATTATTATTTTGAAATTTGATTGGTAATCAAGACTAGGCCGAAGACTCCGCATGCATGACACATCAGTGATACCAGCATAAAAGGGACTGTACAAGAAAGAAAGAGAAAATAAAGGCTATCAGGAATGAAAAAAGAAAGGAAATTGAATTTCATTAAAATTGTAAGATAACAAGGTTTAACTCATCCAAATGGACTGAACATAGCATCCGAATTACAACCTTGGAAATAATCCAGAATAACTGAAAGGAAAATCAAAACTAACTACCACGACTCCCTCCGGGTAGGAAGAGGAGTAGCTTCCCAATTATTAATCTTAGCATGGGCCCCCACGAACTGCACATCTGCTTTGCTTGGACCTTCACCTGTCTCCACCATATTCACCTCATCAAACAGCTTTTTAAAACTTTCCATCAGCTCCTTGCCGGGTTCCATCATTACATAATGAAGCATTACCATTGCTGGGCGCCTCTTAGTACCAGGCCAGACAAAGGAACGGGATAGGCGGGGTATGGGTTTTGGAAGGGTCCATGCTCTCTTTTTCATCTGCTTAGCTCGCCTTTTGTCAGCAGTAGTGGGCTTAAAGCCTAACCCGAAAGTATCCAAGTTTCCAGGAAGAGATACCGGCTGTATGATGCCCTGTAACGAGGCACCCAAGCCTTTTCCAGGTAAGAATCCATTCTTTATCATTTCTGAAGCCACCATGACAGATGCAGCAGCTACTCTGGGCTTGGGAATACACTCTCCTTCCGGAAGTTTGGCAACTGCTCCTGTGTCCAAGACTTGGTAAACCCATGGACCTTTGTCGTCCTCGGCTTCATCAAAAGGCATAATGGTATTACATGAACTATCCTCTCCATGCACAACAATTTCCTGTCGGTCCCATTCGAATTTGACCATCTGATGCAAGGTAGACGGCACAGCTTTTGCGGCATGAATCCAGGGCTGACCCAATAAGAGATTATAGGAAACAGCCACGTCGAGCACTTGGAACTCCATTGTGAATTCAACTGGTCCTATTGTTAGTTCTAACACGATGTCCCCGACGGTGTCCTTTCCCCCTCCATCAAATCCTCGAACGCAAACGCTATTCTTCTGGATTCTCTCACTATCCACTTTTAACTTTTCCAGGGTGGAGAGAGGGCAAATGTTTGCGCTAGACCCGTTGTCAATCAATACTCGAGTAACCACAGAGTCTTCACACTTCACAGTGAGGTAAAATGCCCTATTATGCTCAGTACCCTCCAAAGGCAACTCATCAACAGAAAATGTAACCCTGTTGACCTCGAAAATCTTGTTCGCTATCTTCTCCAGATGATTTACAGAGATCTTATCCGGAACATGGGCTTCATTTAGAATCTTCATCAATGCCCAGCGATGCTCGTCCGAATGAATCAATAGAGACAGCAGTGAAATCTGTGCTGGAGTTTTCCTCAGTTGTTCTACAATAGAATAATCTTGTGCCTTCATTTTCTTTAAGAATTCTTCAGCCTCTTCTTCAGTTACGGCCCTCTTTACTGGTGCTGGATTGTCTTTGGCTACTTTAACCTTTCTCAGCTCTTCAGGGGCAAATCATCTCCCTGAACGAGTTAGTCCATGGGTTTCACAAACTTCTTCTTTAACTTCCTTCCCTTTGTACGTCACAGTCAGTCGGCCGTAATTCTATGGGACGGTCCTTTCACTGACTATTGGCAATTGAGTTACTGGCTTGATGATAATTGGCTCAGTGCTAGCACCCTTTACAATCACAACAGGCTTGACAACTGCTCCTGGTACTTTAATTGGTTCTTGTTTTACTGCCATCGCTGGTTTGCTGACTTTTTGTTCTACTGTGACCAATGCCTTTTCACTGATTAATTTCTCATTTGCTTTGTTCTCACTGGCCCTGATCATCATCACGGTCTGTGAAGACTTCTTGCATTCCCCTTTTTGCACTAACTCGATCATGTGAGTTTCATGATGGGTTGGTAATGGATTCTGAGTGATATTGGGCGTCTCCGGAGTCTGTACTTCAATCCGGCGAGTAACAATGAGCTCCTGGATGGCCGTTTTCAAATGCCAACATTTCTCTGTATCATGCCCTGGGGCACCCGAGCAATACTCATAATTTATCGAATGGTCCAGGTTCCTTGGGGGAGGATTTGGAAATTTGGGTTCAATTGGATTTAACATGCTCAACTGTATCAATCTATGGAATAAACTTGTATAAGATTCTCCTAACGGAGTGAAAGTCTTCTTCTTTTTCAACCTATCATTCTTGGCAACAGGGTTGGGTCGAAAATCGGGTCTAGTGGGGGTTTTTGTAGACTCTCGGAGGTGGGTATGTATTTTGAGTGTGGTAGGTATTTTGTGGGGTGGGTGCACGCCATGGTGCTTGAGGTTGAGGGTATGTTTGGGCATGGTGGACGTAGAAGTGGGGAACTAGAGGTGGATAGTAATGTTGTGGCGGGCCATATGGGCTGTGTGGGTAGGTTTGGGGATGGGGACGTGGTTGATGATAATATGGTGATGGACCCCTAGACCAAGCTCTTGATTCTACTACTGTAACATCTTCCTTTTTCTTCTTTCCCAATACTCCTCCAGTGCCACTCTGGATGGCCTCGGTAGTTGCTTTAATCGCCGAATAACTCATAATCTTGTTAGTCTTGAGACCTTCTTCCACCATACTTCCCATTTTGACTACCTCATTAAAAGATTTTCCCACTGCTGACACCGGATGACCATAGTAAGTAGGCTCCAAAGCCTACACAAAATAATCGACCATTTCACTTTCCTTCATTGGAGGATCAACTTTGGCGGCCTATTCTCTCCACCGAAAACCATACTCTCTGAAGCTTTCCCCTGGATTCTTCTCAATTTTGGTCAATGACAACCGGTCCGGGACGATCTCTAAGTTGTAATGAAAATGGCTTGCAAATACCTGGGCCAAATCATCCCAAGTGTACCATCGAGCATAATCTTGCCGTGTGTACCACTCCAAAGTAGCACCACTGAGACTTTGACTAAAGTATGCCATTAATAACTCATCCCTTCCCCCAGCGCCTCTCATCTTGCTACAAATCCCCACAGATGTGCTACTAGGTCACCATGTCCGTCATACAGATCAAACTTTGGTAACTTGAATCCCGCAGAAAATTGGACGTCAGGAAACAAGAACAAATCCTTGTAAGCGACACTCACCTATCCTCCTAGACCTTGCATATTTCTGAACGATTGTTCCAAGCTTTTCACCTTTCGTATCATTTCTTCCTGCTCAGGGTTTTTAGAAGGCTTCTCTTCTTCAGCTGAGATATCAAGAAGGAGAGTGTAAGGATATGGTTCTGGCGGTTTGAAGGTGGGTTCCGGTGGGTAGTAGTGGGTTTCCTGAGTTTGAAACAGGGGTTCACTAGAAGATCTCTGTAATGTGGCGGGTGGAGGATCTACAAACACGGGAGTGGTTGGAGGTGGAGGGCATGGGATTTGCTTGGGTGGGGGAGGTGGTGGTGTTTGGGAAGTAGTTGCATAGTATTGCTGGTAAGTAGGGTAGGCCGGAGAGGAATTAACTATAGGAGGATCTTGCAGCTAAGCTAATGGTGGGATGTAGGTAGGGTTGGCAGGGTAAGCTGGTAGTGGGTGTCCCTTTGCCCAAGCCTGGTACATTTCGGCCATCTGTTGCTTCAACTTATACATTTCCTCTTTCATGGCGTTGACATCCACAACTTCTTCCTCCCTAGATGGGTCGACGATGCTTGCTTCTAACTCTTGGTTGACCATTTTTGACTTATCTTTAGAGCGGGTGTTGTATGGGTGGGTTGCCAGAATGCCAGTCAACTGAACCACTTGCCTGGACTCATCATCAACAACAACGTTGTTAGCGGTTAGGGCATAATCAAATCGATAATCGCACATTTGAGTATGAATGCGCCTAGGCAGTTAACGGTTTCTAGCATGCATTTACTCGACCGCTTGCATCATTCCGGCTTTGACTGTGACATCTTTCTTTTATCCTTGCCTTGTTTCTTTTATTTTGTCATTGTTTCTTTGTTGCAGATTTTCCCTTCTCTTTTGTTTTTCTTTTTCCCTCCCATTTTCTTTTATTGCTCCGCTCTTCTTTTCATTTTAGGTTTTTATTCTCACTGTATTTTCCTTTTTCATATGTCTATGGTCGGATCCTATAAGGATTACCTACTCATCGTGCCTATGCCCAAATCAGATCAAATGCAATAAATGTAAAATAGAAACAAAATGTTTTTGGAATTCTCAATTTTACTAATAGCAAGCATTTCAAATACAAGGACTCAAAACTGACGCATGAAGACAACTAACAGACTATAAACGTCAAAATAGGCTACAAACTCCATCAACAATTATTCCACATTAAAATGAAAGTGTAGACTGACTTGAAAAGAAAATAGAGACTCAAATAATTGATAAACTCTAATGAAAGAAAATACAGACTCTAATGATGGTCATGCATACATTAAAGCTCCTGGTTCCCGCGGGACATCGTTCGATCTCGCCGCGGGCCTATGTGCAAGTTCCCCTTGGAGTCTGTCCAGGTCACTCATTATATGTTTCACAAATATCATCACCGGGGCAAAGAAGGTAGTCTGAGTCATATTCTCGCACCTTTGGCATTTTATGGTGATGTGGTGAGCAATAGCTAGAATTCTTTCTCTAATTATGCCTTTTCCTTGAAGCAACTGCCCTATCTGTTTGGCCCTGGCTTCCAAAGTCTGCTGATTTCACTCCTAGAGTTGTTGCAGATCCATTTCTAATTATGCTAAAGCTGTATAGCAGTGTTCCCTTTCAACCTTGAAAGCTTTTTCTTGTTTGCTCATTTTGTTTTCTGCGGTAATGACCTTTTCCTCAATATGGCGACCTCATCATCATGTTCTTCTCTCAGCTGCTGAATCATGCGGGCTTTCTTCTGCATTTTTAGCCAACTGTCTTCGAACCCCAGCTAATTCCCTTTCTGCTTTGTTGAGATCGAAACTGTAATCATTTACTTTTTGCCTTAAATTTTCTATAAACTTTGTATCTTTGGCTCTCCTAACAGGTTTTCAGCTGCTATCTTCATTTTTTGAATTTGGGCTCGTAACGCTTTATTTTCTTTGGCCAATTTCCTTTTCTCGCCCTCGTCGGCCGCAACTTGCATGTTGTTTTCAAACCTAAGGTTTTGGACCTGCTTTTCCAACTCTCCTATTTTGGCTTTGTATTCATTTCCTTTGGCTAACCAGGCCCACTGTTCTTGTGATGCTTCGGTAAACTCCTGGATGTGAGGTCTTTTGGCTGGTCTCTCATGCTCATATTCTCTCCTATACCAAGCAAGGTATCCCGGTGATACTTCGTCTTTGGCCCGATCCTGCACGCAAGTATCTGTTTTTAAGTATTGGTATTCATTCTAGATCTGTCGGACTCTTGCTTCAGGAAATTGTCCATCAGAGCTAATCTCAACTACCTGAGCACTAAGATCGCCGTCTTTCGGCACTATCTAGCACCTTCTGAGCTGCCTTAAAACACGATACGGGCATAAGGCTGAATGCTCTTGAGACCCATTAGGAGGAAGTGCGGCCTTGCTGCTGGCATATATATGATTTCATCAATAGGCAACCATCCAAATGTCCATTCTATTTGACTAGCAGTGAGGGACCGAAAGTATGTTGTCCAGCCCATGAATCCTTCCGGCAGATTAACCCCTTTAATCCTTGTATAAAACTCTTCTATGAATGTTTTCTCTGGAGACCCGTAGCTCAAAAACTGATGGCGATGGCACAGATGCTCGGTCGTCCACATTTGCAGAAGTATTATGCACCCCTCAAAGAAATTTCCCCCGGCTTTGCAGGTTGTAAGAGCACGGAAGATTTCGGCGAATATCATAGGTGCGAGGGTGCTTTTGGCTTGAGTCATTAGAGTACTGACGACCCCGGCTATCTTTATGTTAATGCTTCCGTCTTTCATTGGAAATACCACAAGCCCTAGAAAAACCACCATGAAAGCGACACGCATATGTTTCTCCCATTTTTGGCAGTTTCCATTACTACATATCTTTCTTTCTGGGTTATAGAACCCTCCGATGTGGCCATATCTATGGTATAAGAAGTGTGTGCTACAAAAACCATTTGCCAGATCTGCGTTGTGAACCGTCCTATGTATCTTCATAGAGTTTAAAAATCTGTGCACGGCTACAGTTCTCGGGGCCACTAAGTATTTGTCTTTTAAAGGAACCTCATCTTTCCCGATGTACCCAGCCACTTCTTCTAATGTTGGGGTAAGCTCGAAGTCTGAGAAATGGAACACATTGTATGCCGGGTCCCAACCGTCACTAGTGCTCTGATAATATCTCCCCGAGGCACAATTTCTAATAAACCGGTAAGCTCTTTCAAATATTTCTTGACTTCATCTTGCCCTTCGCCTCCTAAATCGTTCCACCACAGACGTAACTCCAGAGGGATCTTATTCATGATTGAGAAAGGTTCATTTTGAGTCGTGCTCATCCGGCACATTTATTAAGGTGATTTAATCATTATTTGTCCTAAAGGCACAAACTGACACTATTCTTTTATTCTGACACTATTCTTTTATTCAAATTTCTAATTTCAAACAAGCCCGGTTTTGCAAATACGACCTTTCAGCACTTCTGGTGAAGATTTCAAGGATGTGCCCGCAAACCGTTTAAAATGACTCAGAGTTTTTGCAATTACTACGTATCTACGTTAGGGAATACGTATTAATTCATATTAAACCGCAAACTGTTTAAAACATTATTTAATTTTCCCGAAATTAACTAATTTCTAATTTTTAACTAATCCTAAAAGAAATTCTACAAATTAAAGATAAAAGGGCAGAGAACCATTTTTTGTCATTTTCTTTAAATTTGATTTTAAAACAAATTAGCCCCTAATTAATACTAAAAATATGAAGTTAAATCCTAAATGCAAAAAATGTATTTTTTTATATTTTTTATATGAATTAAAATGCACAAATCAAATGCAGATGACACAAAATTCATAAAATTGTAAAGGAAATCATTTTGTTTGAATGTTTGGGAATAATTCATATATAGGGCAAAAATCACGTGCTCACATATACAATGAAAACGAAATTCCAAACAACTAACAATATGGGGGGGGGGGAACATGCTATGGGGAGATAACAATAGTAACAGTAATCCCGAGTAACAGACTAAAGCAGCTTAGATTCACAATGAACAAGGAATCAATACTCAATATAAACCCATGGTATCAATAATTGTTGCAGCGTGCAACCCGGTCCATAATTACTATTATTGCGGCATACAACCCGATCCACAAATACCACTGTTGCGGCGTGCAACCCGATCCACAAATACCACTATTGCGGCGTGCAACCCGACCCATATCATTTATCATGTATCATTGTTGCGACGCGCAACCCGATCCTCATATGTTATTATTGCGCCATGCAACCCGATCCTCAAATATCATTCAATAGTCTGACTTCCCCAAACAATAATCACAATTAAGGGGCATAAAAATAAGCAAATATTTGACGAAATCCCGGCAAGGGAGAGAATCCAACAAGTTCAACCAAATGTCCCGACCAGGGAATAATCAACAATGCTTTCTCTTTCTTACTTTTCTTATATTATAGTCCACTCTACCATATTGAACCAACGCTCCAAAGAATCAGTCATTTCATATACTTTCAATATCCGTAGCACAATTCGAGCCAATGCTTCTAGGTATCAAATAATCATATCACCGTTCACATATTATTCACAACATATAGAATCCTCCAATAAGCACGGAATTCACAACCAATTCATGATAATCACTTTATAAGGACTCACGGTTATGATAGACACCAATGTATAAATACTCGTCACCATGCCTATACATCGTACTCGATCATATTCCGATTAGCAACAAGACTCAACTCCTATTACCTCAAGCGAAGGTTAAACCAAACACTTACCTCAAAGCCTTGAAATCCACTTAATCCTCAACTATCGCTTTACCTCGCGGTTCCACCTCCAATTCGCTCGAATCTAATCACAAATTGCTCAATTACTTTAATAAACACTATATGAATCAATTTGAATGCATAATAATGAATTTCCCAAGTTTTTCCCAAAAATTCCAAAATCGCCCCGGGGCACACGTTGTCAAAACCCGAGGTTCGAACCAAAACCCGGTTACCCAGTCCCCCACGAATTCAAATATATAATTTGTTTTGAAATAGGATCTCAAATCGAGGTCCAACTCCCCAATTTATAGAAAAACTAGGTTCTACCCAAAACACCAATTTTCACCCATGAAAATCTTTGATTTCAAGTGGAAAACATGTTTAACGATGTTAAAGATTTAAAGAATTGAGTAAAAATCAACTTACAAGTGATTTGGGATGAAGTTTGCTCTTGAAAAATCGCCTATGGTGTTTGGGTTTTGAAAGAATGGTGAAAAGTGATGAAAATTCGACCAAGTATAAAATTTGCTGGGCCTCGGATGTGGGAATTGCGAACTGGGTTCGCAATTGCGAACCCAACAGGGCTGGGAATTGCGAGGTTTTAGTTCGCATTTTCGAACTTGGGCCATTTGGGGAAGGTTCGCATTTGCAAACATTTGGTCGCTTTTGCGACTGCCCAGTTTTGGGAAATGCGAGCTAAACGATCGCATTTGCGATCAACAGGTGAGCCTCCCTTATTTCGCATTTGCGATCCCAAGCCAAATCCCCAGACTTTGCAATTGCGACTCGAAGCTCGCATTTGCGAGCTCGCAATTCTGAGTCCTATCTTCGCATTTGCGAAAATCACAGAAGCCAGAATACCAGATCTTTTCAAGTTCAAAAATGCAATGCGTGGCCTATCCAAAACTCACCCGAGCCCTCGGGGCTCCAAACCAAACATACACAAAACCTCAAAAACATCTTACGGACTTACTCGAGCGATCAAATTACCAAAATAACATCATTTATATCAACTTAAGCCTCAAAATCCAAAATTCCTTCCAAAATTTTCATAGAACATAAATTTTTCATTTCAAGTCCGAAACATGTCAAACGACGTCCGTTTCCAACCAAAATTTACAGAAAGCGCTTAAACCATATATAAGATTTGTACCGAGTGTCGGAACCGAAATACGAGCCCGATACCACAGTCTTTTAATAAATTTTTATTTTCTTTTTCCTTAATAATTTCAGAGAAAAATTCTTTCCTCAGGCTCTAGACCTCGGAATTCGACTCCCGGGCACATGCCCGAGTCCCATATTTTTCTACGGACCTTCCAAGACCGTCCAATCTCGGGTCTGGGTCCGTTTATCCAAAATATTGACCAAAGTCAACTTTAATCATATTAATATCAAAATTCATCATTTTCATACAAAATTCATATTTAAGCCTTCCGGCTACACGCCCGAACTGCGCACGCAAATTGAAGCAAGTAAGAATGAGGTTTTGAAAACCTTGGAAGCACGTAGTGGATGAGAAAAAAGGTGATGACCCATTTGGTCGTCACAGACATGCAGTCCTTAACTTTGAATTCCAAGTTCAAATGTAAAGAACACTTAGTCTTAACTTAGAGTTACAAGTTAAAGAGGTAAGAATAGGAAGGCCTTAACTTATAGTTTCAAGTTCAAAAGGAAAGGACACTTGGTATTTAACTTCAAGTATCAAGTTAAAAAGTTAAGGACAGGCAATCCTTAACTTATAGTTTCAATTTGAAAAATTAAGGACACTTGGTCCTGAACTTCAACTTTCAAGTTCTAAAGTTAAGGACACTCAGTCCTTAACTTCAAAAGTTAATGTCGTTTGATCCTTATCTTTCATGAACACAGTTAACTTAAAAGTCACAAACACAGTAAGCTTATTAATTTCTATGACTATATTTGTGATATGTCCTTACATAATCAAATATATTGAATCAACTACAAACACATTACACATTTCAACACCAATGTTTTCTGAATAACAGCATCACAAAAATACGCTACTTCTCCGACACTGAATCAACTTATAATGATCATTTTTAAAATTTCACACATAGTTGACATGGCATTGAACGCGATTACACATATAGAAAAACAAAAATGCATAAAACTAAAAAATAATTACTAGTTAGATCATTCAATTCAGAGAAGATGACAGAGAAATGAAGAAGGAGAAAGATTAACTGAAGCTCGTTTGCATGCGAAGATGATAGAGTATATCAGAGAACATGCGAAACTTGCCCCTCTCTCAATTTTTTTCCCTCTTCTGAATGAAAAAACAAGGGTTTTGGGCCTTTTGGCATATAAACATTGAAGGAAGGGTAAAACAGTCTTTTTCCTATTAGTAGTGGCTATTTTTGCTGAGCATTATAATTAGTGGATAAAAATTAAAGACACCCTTAATTAGTGGCTGCTACACGCCATTTTTACCCCATGATTAGCAATTGCCCTTTGAAGCTTCTAAGGATGAATTTGGCATGAAGAAAGATATTTTCCTAGAAAATGAGTGATTTTATCACTTTCCATGTTTGGTTGGTGATTGAAAAAAAAAAATTCGAAAATTATTTTTTAGGAACATAATTTTCTATGCTACTCTACTCCTCCACCCAAATCCCCATGTATCCTGTGCAACCCCCCCCCCCCCCC
>MU749659.1:126952-145730 GCA_026770625.1 Nicotiana glauca | reverse complement strand
GCGTCTCAACACCAATTGCCCTACTTCAAATTTCCGCGGACGCACCTTCTTGTTATATGCTCTTGCCATTCTCTGTTGGTACAATTGTCCGTGATATACTGCGGCCAATCTCTTTTCATCAATCAAACTCAATTGTTCCAAGGGGGCTTTGACCCATTCAACATCATCAATTTCCGCCTCGGTGATAATCTGAAGGGATGGTATTTCAACTTCTGCGGGTATTACTGCCTCAGTTCCATACACCAGTGAATAAGGAGTCGCCCCTATTGAAGTGTGAACAGTAGTGCGGTAGCCTAACAGGGCGGAAGGTAACTTCTCATGCCATTGCCTGGACCCTTTCACCATTTTCCGAAGTATTTTCTTGATGTTCTTATTAGCTGCTTCGACCGCTCCATTTGCCTTAGGACGATATGTGGTGGAATTGCGGTGCGTGATCTTAAACTGCTGATATGTCTCCGCTATCAGATGGCTGTTGAGATAGGCACTATTGTTCGTGATGATTACCTTCGGGATTCCGAACCGACAGATGATATTTGAATGCACGAAATCGACCACTGCCTTCTTGGTCACAGATTTGAAAGTTTTTGCCTCAACCCACTTAGTGAAATAATCAATGGCTACCAGAATAAACATGTGCCTATTTGACGTCGCTGGCTCGATCGGCCCAATGACATCCATTCCCCAAGCAACGAAAGGCCAGGGTGCCGACATTGTATGCAACTCAGATGGTGGAGAATGAATCAAATCTCCATGTACCTGACATTGATGACACTTGCGCACGAAACTAGTGCAATCTCGTTTCATAGTAAGCCAATAATAACTTGCTCGGAGAATCTTCTTTGCTAATACATATCCACTCATATGAGGTCCACAAACTCCCACATGTACCTCGGTCATGATAACTGTAGCCTGTTTAGCATCTATGCATCTCAATAAACCAAGGTCTAGAGTTCTCTTGTACAACACTCCTCCACTAAAGAAAAATCCACTTGCCAAGCGTCGAATTGCCCTCTTTTGATCCCCTGCGGCCTGTGCGGGATATACTCCCATCCTGAGGTATTCTTTGATATCATGGAACCATGGCTCACCATCAAGTTCTTCTTCCACCACGTTACAATAGGCATGCTGATCTCGGACCTAAATCTGCAACGGGTCCACATAAGCCTTATTTGGATGATGCAACATTGACGCCAAAGTGGCCAAAGCGTCGGCAACTTCATTATGAATCCTTGGAATATGCCTGAAATCTATTGACTGAAACCGTTGACAAAGTTCATGAAAACACTACCGGTACGGTATGAGCTTTAAGTCTCGTGTCTCCCACTCTCCCTGAATCTGGTGCACCAGAAGATTCAAGTCACCCATGACCAAGATTTCCTGGACACCCATGTCTATAGCCAACCTCAAACCCAAGATACACGCCTCGTATTCGGCCATGTTATTAGTGTAATAGAAACGGAGTTGAGCTGTAACAGGGTAGTGTTGCCCTGTCTCAGAAATAAGCACTGCTCCTATCCCGACGCCTTTGGTGTTGGCAGCCCCATCAAAGAACAATTTCCATCCTGGTTTCTCGACCGGTTCTAATTCCTCAACATGCATTGTCTCCTCATCAGGGAAATATGTCTTAAAAGGTTCATATTCATTATCAACTGGATTCTCGGCTAGGTGATCAGCCACCGCTTGTGCTTTCATTGCAGTCCGGGTCACATAGACAATATCAAACTCCGTAAGCAAGATTTGCCATTTCGCAAGCCTCCCTGTGGGCATGGGCTTCTGAAAAATGTACTTCAACGGGTCCAACCGAGAGATGAGATAGGTGGTATATGATGACAAGTAATGTTTCAATTTCTGCGCTACCCAGGTTAAAGCACAACACGTCCTCTCAAGTTGAGTGTACTTCACCTCATAAGATGTGGACTTCTTGCTGAGGTAATAAATCGCTTGTTCTTTATTTCCTGTGATGTCATGCTGCCCCAGTACACAGACAAAAGAGTTATCCAAAACTGTCAGATAAAGGATCAAGGATCTTCCCATCTCTGGTGGGACCAACACCGGTGGACTGGCCAAATATTCCTTAATCCTGTCAAATGTTGCCTGATATTCATCCGTCCATCTGACCGCAGCATCCTTCTTTAGCAGCTTAAAGATGGGCTCGCAGGTCGTTGTGAGCTGGGCAATGAACCTGCTGATATAATTTAACCTGCCAAGAAAACTCATCACCTCTTTTTTGTGCTTAGGCGGCGGTAACTCTTGAATGGATTTGATCTTGGACGGGTCCAGCTCGATACCGCGTTGACTTACCACAAACCCCAACATCTTCCCAGACGGGACTCCAAATGCACACTTTGCTGGATTAAGTTTGAGGTTGTACCTGCGGAGCCTATGAAAAAACTTCCTCAGGTCCTTGACATGGTCACATTATTTCCTCGACTTTATGATCACGTCGTCTATATAGACTTCAATTTCCCGATATATCATGTCATGGAACATGGTGGTCATCGCCCTCATGTATGTTGCCCCTGCGTTCTTCAACCCGAATGGCATGAACCTATAACAATACGTTCCCCAAGTCGTGATGAATGCCGTCTTATCCGCATCCCCCTCATCCATCAAAATATGGTGATAGCCCGCATAACAATCCACGAAAGAACCAATCTCATGTTTGGCACAATTGTCAATCAATATGTGGATGTTCGGTAGTGGAAAGTTGTCTTTTGGACTCACCTTATTGAGATCACGGTAATCAACGTACACTCTAGTTTTTCCATCCTTCTTTGGTACAGGCACAACATTAGCTAACCAGGTGGGATACCGCATGACCCGGCTGACCTTCGCCTCAAACTGCTTGGTGACCTCTTCTTTGATTTTCACACTGATATCTGTTTTAAATTTCCTTAGCTTCTGCTTGAAAGGAGGGCATGCTGGGTTAGTGGGCAATTTTGTGGACCACCAAATTGGTGCTTAAACCCGGCATATTGTCATATGACTACGCAAAAACATCTTTGTACTCAAACAACGCTTTGATTATTTCTTCTCTGAGATGAGGTTCCAAATGGACACTTATTTTCATTTCCCGTACATTTTCCTGATCCCCTAAATTGATTGCCTCCGTGTCATTCAGATTAGGTTTGGGTTTTTCTTCAAATTGGCTTAATTCTTTACTGATTTCTTCAAAGGCTTCCTAATCATCATATTCTACCTCGTCATCACACTCAATTTCTTGTATTATTATTTAGGAGTTAGATTGGTAATCAAGACTAGGCCGAAGACTCCTCATGCATGACACATTAGTGAAACCAGCATAAAAGGGACTGTACAAGAAAGAAAATAAAGACAAAATAAAGGCTATTAGGAATGAAGAAGGAAGGAAATTGCATTTCATTAAAATTGTAAGATAACAAGGTTTAACTCGTCCAAACGGACGGAACATAACATCTGAATTACAACCTTGGAAATAACCCAAATTAAACTGAAAGGAAAATCAAAACTAACTACCAAGACTCCCTCCGGGTAGGAAGAGGAGTAGATTCCCAATTATTAAGCTTTGCATGGGGCCCCACAAACTGCACATCTGCCTTGCTCGGACCTTCTCTTGCATCCACCACATTCACCTCGTCAAACAGCTTCTCAAACCTCTCAATCAGCTCCTTGTCGGGTTCCACCATCACAGAATTAGGCATTGTCGTTGTTGGGCACCTCTTAGTACCAGGCCTGACAAAGGAACGGGAAAGGCGGGGGATGGGTTTTGGAAGGGTCCATGATCTCTTTTTCATCTTTTTAGCTTGCCTTATGTCAACAGCAGTGGGCTTGAAGCCTAGACCAAAAGTATCCAGGTTTCCAGGAAGAGATACTGGCTGTGTGATGCCTTGCAAAAAAGCACCCAAGCCTTTTCCAGGTAAGAATCCATTCTTTATCATTTCCGAAGCCACCATAACAGATGCAGTAGCTACTCTGGGCACAGGAATACACTCTCTTCCGGAATCTTTTCAATTGATACTATGTCCAAGACTTGGTAAACCCATGGACCTTTGTCATCCTCAGCTTCTTCGAAAGGCGTAATGGTATTACCCGAACTATCTTCCCCATGCACCACAATTTCCTACCGCTCCCACTCGAATTTGACCATTTGATGCAAGGTAGACGACACTGCTTTTGCTGCATGAATCCAAGGTCGGCCGAACAAGAGATTGTAAGAAATAGCTACGTCGAGCACCTGGAACTCCATAGTAAATTCAACTGGTCTTATCGTCAGTTCCAACAAGATATCCCTGACCGTGTCTTTTCCTCCTCCGTCAAATCACCGCACATAAATGATATTCTTATGGATCCTCTCACTGTCCACTTTTAACTTTTCCAGAGTGGATAGAGGGAAAATGTTTGCACTGGACCCGTTGTCAATCAGCACCCGGGTGACCACTGAGTCTTCACATTTCACCGTGAGGTAAAGTGCTCTATTATACTCAGTGACCTCCAAAGGCAGCTCATCATCAGAAAATGTAACCCTGTTGACCTCGAAAATCTTATTTGCTATTTTCTTCAGATGATTCACAGAGATCTTATCAGGAACATGAGCTTCATTTAGAATCTTCATCAATACCCTGCGGTGCTCGTCCGAATGGATCAATAAAGATAGCAACAAGATCTGTGCCGGGGTTTTTCTCAACTGCTCTACAATGGAATAATCTTGCGCCTTCATCTTCTTCAAGAATTCTTCTGCTTCTTCTTCAGTTACGATCCTTTTTACTGGTGCTAGATTATCTTTGGCTGCTTTAGCTTTTCTCAGCTCCTCAGGGGCAAAGCATCTCCCTGAACGAGTCAGCCCATGGGTTTCACAAACTTCTTCTTTAACTTCATTCCCTTTGTACGTCACAGTCACTCGGCCGTAGTTCCATGGGACGGCCTTTTCACTGACTATTGGTAACTGAGTCACTAGCTTGATGATAACCGGCTCTGTGTGATCCCCTTTCACGATCACAACGGGCTTGACAGCTGCCCCCGGCACCACCACTTTAGTTGGTTCTTGTTTTATTGCAACATTGCTCAAAGGCTCCTTCTTTATCACAATCACTGGTTCGCTAACTGTCTCTTATACCTTGATCAATTCTCTCCCACTGGTTGGTTTCTCATTTGACCTGTCCTCACTGGCCTTGATCATCATCACGGTTTGTGAAGGCTTCTTATATTCTCCCTTTTGCACTAACTCAATCATATGGGCCTCGTGATGGGTTGGCAATGGATTCTGAGTGATGTTAGGCATCTCTGGGGCTTGCACTTCAATTCAGCGGGCATCAATAAGCTCCTGGATGGCCGTTTTCAAATGCCACCATTTCTTTGTGTCATGTCCCGGGGCACCTGAGCAATACTCGCAACTCCCCGAGTGGTCCAGATTCCTTGGTGGGGGGATTTGGCACTTTGGGTTCAATCGAACTTAACATGCCTAATTGTCTCAATCTGTGGTATAAGCTGGTGTAAGATTCTCCCAACGGAGTGAAGGTCCTCTTCTTCTGCAACCTATCATTCTTGGAAATAGGGTTAGGTCGAAAACTAGGTCCAATGGGGTTTCTGTAGGCTCTCGGGTGTGGGTACGTGCTTTGAGTAGGGTAAGTATTTTGTGGGGTGGGTGCACGCCATTGCGCATGAGATTGGGGGTATGTTTGGGCATGGTGGACAGAGAAATGGGGGACGGGAGGTGGATAGTAGTGTTGCGGTGGGACATATGGGGTGTGTGGGTAGGTTTGGGGATAATATGGCGATGGACCCCTGGACCAAGCTCTCGATTCCACTACTGTAACATCTTCTTTCTTTTTCTTTCCCAATGCCCCTCCAGTGCCACTCTGGATAGACTGGGTAGTCGCCTTGATTGCCGAATAGCTCATAATCTTGTTGGACTTGAGACCCTCTACCACCATACTTCCCATTTTCACCTCGTTAAATGTTTTTCCCACTGCTGACACCAGGTGACCATAGTAGGTAGGCTCCAAAGCCTGCAGGACGTAATCAACCATCTCGCTTTCCTTCATTGGAGGATCAACTTTTGCGGCCTGTTCTCTCCACCGAAAACCGTACTCTCTGAAGCTTTCCACGGGCTTCTTCTCAATTTTGGTCAGTGATAGACGGTCGGGGACAATTTCGAGATTATATTGAAAATGGCGTGCAAATGCTTGGGCCAAATCATCCCAAGTGTACCATCGGGCATGGTCTTGCCGCGTGTACCATTCCAAGGCCGCACCACGGAGACTTTGACTAAAGTACGCCATTAATAACTCATCCCTTCCCCCCAGCTCCTCTTATCTTGCTGCAAAATCCCCTCAGATGGGCTACCGGATCACCGTGTCCGTCATACAGATCAAACTTGGGTAGCTTGAATCCAGCAGGCAACTGGACGTCGGGGAACAAGCACAAGTCTTTGTAGGCCACACTCACCTACCCTCCTAGACCCTGCATATTTCTGAATGACTGCTCTAAGCTTTTCACCTTTCGTATCATCTCCTCCTGCTCGGGGTTTTTGGGAGGCTTCTCTTCTTCAGCTGAGAGGTCAAGACGGGGAGTGTAAGAGTATGGTTCTGGTGGTTTGAAGGTGGGTTCAGGTGGGTAATAGTGGTTTTCCTGGGTTTGGAACATGGGTTCACTAGAAGATCTGTGTAATGCGGCGGGTGGAGGAGCCACAAACACAAGAGTAGTTGGCGGTGGAGGGCATGGAATTTGTTTGGGTGGTGGAGGTGTTGATGTTTGGGAAGTAGTTGCGTAGTATTGTTGGTAGGTAGGGTAAGCCGGAGAGGAGTTCACTGTGGGGGGATCTTTTGGCTGAGTTAATGGTGGGATGTAGGCAGGGTTAGCAGGATAGGCTGGTAGTGGGTGTCCCTTTGCCCAGGCCTGGTACATTTCGGCCATTTGCCGCTTCAATTTATACATCTCCTCTTTCATGGCGTTGACATCCACTACTTCCTCTTCCCTAGACGGTTCGACAATGCTTGCTTCTAACTCTTGGTTGACCATTTTTTATGTATCTTTAGAGCGGGTGTTGTATGGATGGGTTGCCAGAATGCCAGTCAACTTAACCACTTGTCTGGACTCATCATCAACAACAACGTTGTTAGCGGTTAGAGTATTAACAAATAGATAACTGCACATTTGGGGAATGAATGCACCTAGGCAGTTAGTGGTTTCTATTATGCATTTGCTCGACTGCTTGCGTCATCCAGGCTTTCTTTATTCCTAATTGCAACTTTTCTTTTATTTCTTCTCCCTTGCTCTTGTTTTCTCATTATTCCTGTTTTCTTGTTGTTTCTTTCGTTTGGTTTCTTATTTTCTCTCTCTCTTGTTTTTCTTTTCTCTCTTGTTTTTCCCCTCTCTTTCCTTGTTTTTCTGCTTTTCTTTTCTTTTTTTTTCCTTTTTATTCTTATTTTATTTTTCTCTTTTCATATGGTTACGGTCGGATCCTATGGAGATTGCCTACGTATCATGACCCCGTATGAATCAGAACAAGCGTAGTTCTTGAACGTAAATGCAAAATAGAAGCAAAATGTTTTGGAATTTTCAATTTTACTGATAGCAAATATTTCGATTACAAAGATTCAAAACCGACGCATTAAGACAACTAACAAACTCTAAATGACAAGAACAACTACAAACTCCACCATCAACTATCTTATTTCAAAATGAAAATACAGACTAACCCAAAAAGAAAGTACAGACTCGGACAACTGACAGACTTTAGTAAAAGGAAGTACAGACTCAAATGACAATCATGAATACATTAAAGCTCCTGGTGCCCGCGGGACATCATTCAGTCTCGCCGCGGGCCTATATGCAAGTTCCCCTTGAAATCTGTCCAGGTCACACATTATCTGTTTCACAAATATCATCACCGAGGCAAAGAAGGTAGTTTAAGTCATGTTCTCGCACATTTGGCATTTCCTGGTAATGTAGTGAGCAATAGTTAGGATTCTCTCTCTGATTATGCCCTTTCCCTGAAGCAACCGCCCTATCTGTTGGGCCCTGGCCTCCAAAGTCTGCTGATTTTGTTCCTGGAGTTATTGCAAGTCTATCTCTAATTGTGCCAATGTTGTGTAGCAGTGCTCTCTTTCAACCTTGAATTCTTTTGCCTGTTTGATCATTTTATTTTCTGCGGCAATGACCCTTTTCTTTAATCCTGTGACCTCATTATCGTATTCTTCTCTCAACTGCTTAACCATGTGGGCTCGTTCTTCCGCATTTTTAGCCAATTGTTTTCGAACCCCAGCTAATTCCTTTTCTGCTTTGTTGAGGTCGAAACTGTAGTCATTCACTTTTTGCCTTAGATTTTCTATAAGCTTTGCATCTTTGGCACTCCTGACAGGACTTTCGGCTGCTATCTTCATCTTTTGGATCTGGGCTCGTAAGGCTTCATTCTCTTTGTCCAATTTCTTTTTCTCACCCTCGTCAGCCGCAGCTTGCACGCTGTTTTCAAACTTAAGGTCTTGGACCCGCTTTTCCAATTCTCCTATTTTGGCCCTATATTCATTTTCTTTGGCTAACCAGGTCCAATGTTCTTGCGATGATTCGGCAAACTCCTGGAGGTAAGGTCTTTTAGCTGGTCTCTCGTGCCCGTGTTCTCTCCTATACCAAGCAAGGTATCCTGGCGACACTTCGCCTTTGGCCCGATCCTGCACGCAAGTATTTGCTATTAAGTATTGACATTCGTTCCAGATCTGACGGATTCTTGCATCAGGAAACTGTCCGTCAGGGCTAATCTCAATTACCTGAGTACTAAGATCGCTGTCCTTTGGCACTATTTGACATCTCCCAAGCTTCCTTAAAACCCGATACGGAGCGTAAGGCTGGATGCTCTTAAGTCCCATCAAGCGAAAATGCGACCTAGCCGCTGACATATACATGATTTCATCAACAAACAACCATCCAAACGTCCAATCTATTTGACTAGCAGTGAGGGACCGAAAGTATGTTGTCCAGCCCGTGAATCCTTCAGTCAAATTGACCTCTTTAATCCTCGTATAAAACTCCTCTTTACAGGTTTTCTCTGTAGACCCATAACTCAGGAACTACGGATGATGGCACAGGTGTTCGGTCATCCACATTTGCAATAATAAATTGCACCCCTCAAAGAAGTCTCCTCCGACTTTGTAGGTTGTAAGGGCGCGGAAGATTTCGGCTAATATCATAGGCGCAAGCGTGCTTTTGGCTTGAGTCATTAAAGTGCTGACGACCCCAGCGATTTTTATGTCGATGTTACTATCCTTCCTTGGGAAGACCAAAAGCCCCAAAAAGACCACCATAAAAGCAGAACATCTATGTTCCTCCCATTTTTGCCGGTTTCCTTTGCTGCATATCTTGCTTTCTGGGTTATTGAACCCTCTTATGTGGCCATATCTGTGGTATATGAAGTGTGGGGTACAAAAATCCTTTGCCAAGTCCGGATTGTGGACCGTCCTGATTATCTTCAGCGAGTCTAAGAACCTGTGTACGGCTACAGTTCTTGGGGCAACCAGGTATTTTTATCTTTAAGGCACCTCATCATTTTCAATGTACCCGGCTATCTCCTCCAAGGTCGGGGTGAGTTTAAAGTCTGAGAAATGGAAGACGTTGTGTGCCGGGTCCCAACATGTGACCAATGCTCTGATGATGTCTCCTCGAGGCACAATCTCTAACAAATCAGTAAGCCCTTTCAAATATTTGTTGACCTCGCTCTGTCCTTCTTGCCTAGATCGTTCCACCACAGATGCAACTCCAGAGGGATTTTATTCATGATTGAGAAACGTTCATTTTGAATCGTGCTCATCCTGCACATTTATTAAGGTGATTTAATCACTTATTTTGACCTAAAAAATGACACTATTTTGTTCAGATTTCCAATTTAAAACAAGCAGCCGGTTTTGCGAATACGGCCTTTTCAGCACTTCCGACTGGGAGATTTGAAGGTTATGCCTGCAAACCATTTAAAACGACTCAGGGTGGCTGTTCTTGCAAAAATAGCCTTCCGACGCCATTTTGGGGACATTCGGCTTATTTTTAAACAAGAATGGCGTCACCCGACTTATTGGATAGAAATTAAAATTTGGTATTTTTGGCTATTTTTGCGAAAGGGGTGGTTGGACCCGATGAGGGTTGCCTACGTATCTCACATCCGGCGAGAATCAAACCAGCGTAGTTCGGGCCGATAAAACTAACTATTTTCGAAAACAAGACTCTTTTCATGGACAAATACGCTATTTTGGAAAACAATACTCTTTTTGTATTTTCTTTTTCAATAAACCGTTTGAAAATAAAACTCTTTAGTTTTCCCTCTTTTCAATAAGACAAACCATTTGTGAAAACAAAATTTTCTTTTCCTTTTGTTTTTTCTTTTTTTTTTTCATTTTCCTTAGGAGTTTCGACACTATTTTGACATTGGTTATTTCTCTAAAACAGATAATTAACTCTCTACACTGCTATTTCATTTTTTCTCTTTTTTTTTCTAATTTTCCCAAATACTCCAAAGTCGGTCGGCATGCAAGTCCGAGATAAATAAATGCACATGCAGCATGTAAGATGCATCAGGATGGTCTTTTTTATTTCAGGTTACCTGTCCTAGACGGACCCATCCCTTGTGTTGAGTCCCCTAAGTCATATGCACGTGATGCAAATAAATTTTCCTACTAGGGATCCGGCATGAAGTCAAGTTATTCTAGGTTCAAAACCTGGGTATATGTCCTAGACTGTGTACCCAAGCGGACAACTCGAGTCGAGGAGGGGGCTACGTACCGGGGACCCGCAAGATCGTCTGACTTAGTAACTTGTCAGAGCCTCTTTCTTATTTCAAGGTATGATACTAACAGAATAGGGAGTCTCAACCAGTAAGCACATCCGCGGGGGTGAGAAGAGAAGGGTTTCGGCACAGTTTATATACAGTTCAGATAATATCAAAGCGGTAAAGCATTTAGCAGGAAACATGTAGGAATATCATATAAAGCCAAACATAACAATTATTCTAGGCTCGAATTCTTAAACCCTGAACCAAAGTTCTGGGTTTGTTGTCCCCAGCAGAGTCGCCAGAGCTGTCACACCTCCTTTTTCTACTACACCTCGTAAGGGTATAATAAAAGAGTTTTTCCAATTAATAAACCAGAATAAACTTCGAACAAATCAGCCTTGACTTGAACTCCGCTAGAATAGCTCAATCACATCCAAAATTGACTCAAATTGACATTCAGGAAATCCCTAAAACTTCAACCACCAGATGTTGAACTAGAAGATGTAAATCAAATACCAAAACTCGAAATTAACCTAAGGCTGTCAATGAAACAGTTTTTTTTTTTGGATTTTTCTATAGCTTTTGTATTTATTTTTTTGAGATTTTTTAAGAAGAAAAGGAGATTTCAGATCTAGTGTTAATCTGAAATTCAAATTCAGTTTTCTGGAAATATAAACTACTTTTAGGGGGAATTTTTTAGCTCCAAAAACTTGTGACTTAAGGCACTAAAGGCTGCCTTATATAGGCAAGAATAGGGGCAGAAAGTTCTGGAACTTATTCCCTATTTTTTCCCTTTTTTTATTTCAGAAATTGGTCATTAATCCCTTACTGCTTGACTTGTTTCCCAAGTTACACTCCTAAGTTATAAAAATTCTGATTTGAAACTCATCTAGAATGTTCTAGAGCTTCCAATTCAGTTATTTGAAAGATTCCCTGCCCTTGAACTGCCCTAATTACCCTTAGCTTATTCTGAAATTTACTAATCTAACAAATTAACCCATTTTCAATGCTCAAAATGCCTTTGAATATCCCTGAAACTACTAAACTAGCCTACCCAAACCCCTTTAGTTTAGTTAAAATTTAACTATAGTTAATCCTAGGCTAAGTTATTCAGCTATATCCAAACAAGTCCTAAAATCAAATTAAAAATCTTATGTTGAACTTGATTTAAATCTAATTATTATGCATTATTAAAGGAACAGTAAACAATCAATTTGAAATAATTCAGAACAAGGTAAAAATGCCCTAGGGAAGCAGTAATATTCTAATAGTCCTATGATCAATCAAATTATACTAAACTTATTTCAAACCTACTTTAAACCTCAAACGATCATATTGACACAATTAAGCATACTGGTCATGAATTAAACTAGTTCCAAGAATATAAAAACAAATCAGGTTTAACCAACTAATGAATAAAAGGTAAAAAAAAAACAAAGCTCAGCAGAAAAATCACTCAAACCCAGAACTAAACTAAAAATCGCTACACAGACCCTCAAACAAAACTGAACAAATATAATTAAACAAGAAGTAGAGACTCACTGATTTCGACCAACGTTCGTCAAACCCTAGACTCAGGATTAGTGGGTTTGCGCTTGGATTTGATGGATTCCAGCTTGAAACTTCAAAATGAGGAGGCCTAGGAAGGCTTGGGGTATGATTTGGTCGGACTTGACGAAGGTAGGGTTTTGCCGGAATCTTTGATCCAAGATTCGAGGTGACTGGCTAAGGTTTGGGGGAAACTAACCATGGATTTGGAGAAGGGAAGATGAGGTGGCTCAGGGGTGTAAATTTGGGGTGTTTTGGAGAGGCGGCGCCGCCGTGGATGGTGGTGGCGGCGCCTAGGGTTTGGAAGATTTGGGACGTTCCGGAGGTGTTTGAAGAAAAAGGGCACCGGATCTATGATGAGGAGGATGAGAGGAACATATGGTGAATTTTTGGGCGTCATTGGAGGTTGGCCGCCGGTGGCGGCGATTTCCGGCCGGCGGCTCAAGGCGGAGGGACGGTGGAGGCGGTGGTGTTACAGGAGGGGTGTACGAGGAAGATAACGTATGGTCTCGAGGGTTACTAAAGGATTTGGACACTTTTATTTAATACCCGAGATTGAACTCAGGTCGTTGGATTGGAGTGAATAGACGGCCTGGATTAATTGTTATCTAAACGAGGTCGTTTTTGGCAAATGGTGGAACTGGACTGGGCAATGGGAGATTGGGCTTGGGCGAACGGGTTCCGATGGGAATTGCTTAGACTGGGGAATTAGATTAGGATTTGGCCCAAATGTGGGCATATCACTAAGCCTATATTTTCCTTTTACATTTTAATAGTTTTCTTTTCTTTTCCCTTTTATTCCTTTTATTTATTTTTGTTTTCATTTTGTATTTTTGTGTTTTCTGACTTTATAAAACAAATGCAAAAGTAAAGACCTAATTTATTTCCAAAACTAAACTATTTAAAAGCAAACCTATGACAAATTCAACATTTAACAAAAAAAAATGGACTATTTTTGTTATTTTCTTTATACTATGTTTTAAACGTAATTTAACTACTAATTAATCCTAAAATATGAAATTAAATCCTAAATGCTAATGTCAAGTGTATTTTTATGTTTTCATATGAATTAAATGCACAAATAAAATGCAAACAATTAACAAAAATAACACAAAAATTCACAAAATTGCCAAATAATGAAAGAAATTATTTTGTTTGAATTTTTGGGAATAATTCATGTAGGGCAAATATCACATGCTCACAGGCGGCAGATTCGAAAACAAGATCCAAACAAAGGCTCTTGAGATTCAACCCTTCTGATGTTAACTTGATGGAGAGGTATGCGCATCCATGGCAACCTCTACTACACCATGTCGCCCTAGAGAGAGGGGAAGGGAGGAGAGAGCGTGGGGTTTTTTAATAATGGTAGGTGATGTGGATGAGGAATTTTGAGATTGATCATCGTATTTTCAGGAAATGAGGGAAAAGCATGGCATGTATCAAAGTAGAGAGAGGAAAAAAAAATAGTGTAACTGAATAGCGTATTTAATGGCTTAGGGGTAGGAGGTAACCAAAATTAGATATTTTGCTATAAACATTAAAAGGTATCTATAGAATATAATTTTTTAAAATGATATTTATTTAAAATAAATAAGGTGTTAAGCTTTGCTATATGAGGTAAAAATTCCATGAAAAATTCCCCATGTTCCTATAGTAAACATGGTAAAAGGCCTGGGGATGTTTTGTGGATTGGGCTTTAGCAACAGATTTACCCAATAATAGAGGGAGAAATTCAAAAATAGCCAGATTTACAAGTGGTCATTTAAAAATAGCCAAAGTTTCAAAGTAACCAAAATTTAGCCACTTTTCATGTAAAGATAAATTTGAATGATAACACTGTTCAAAATCCGAAAAATACTCCAGCATAATATACTGGAATTCCAGTATAATATACTGGAGTTCCAGTATAATATACTAGAGTTTCAGCATCAGTATACTGGACTTCCAGCATAACATACTAGAGTTCCAGTATAATATACCGATCCAACATAATATGCTGGAAGTTCATACACATACGCTCCAATCTCCAGTATATTATGCTGGAACTTTTCGCGTGTTGGAGTTCTAGCATAATCTGCTGGAAGTTCATACACAGGTACACCGATCTCCAGTATTTTATGCTGGAACTTTTCGTGTTGTAGCAAAATAGTGATTATTTTTCAATGACTTTGCAAACGATGGCTATTTTTGAATGGTCAATCCGAAAACTGGCTAGCATGTGCTATTTTTACAATAATAGAGAAATTTTCATAAACCACTATAATTTAGAACCTAGTAATTATAATTTGCCTTATTACTATTTATAGGTACTATTCAATTGTTACTAACTTGTATCACTTGTATTCAAACGTGTAACGAATACAACTTGTGTCAACTGTATTTGTTCATGCAACAAATGCAACGCGTATCAATTGTATTCAATCACGCAGCTATATTCATTCGTGCAACGAATATAATATGTATCAACTGTAACCAATGCGAAATACAAGGGTGTATACAATGAATACAACTTTTATTGACTGTATAATGGATGTTTGATGTATCGCGTAATATATGAATGGTAAATTTTTTGAAAGTATAATTACGAATAGTAAATATAGTATAAATGTTTGACGTGTTGCGTAATTGGCCCAAACTGTGAAGTGCCCATGAACTTTATGGTTACAAGGAGATACACGTTGAAAGAACACCAGATAACCCAGTGTTGAGAAAAGCGGTCGCTTCCTCGTTTAAAGCGAGAAGCGAAGCGAGGCGACCCTATGACCGCTTCTGCTATATGAAGCGACTCAGGTAGGCAAAAGCGTGCGCTTCAAACTGAAAAGCGAGAAGCGACGAAGCAAAGCGAGGCGATCGAAGCGAGCGCTTCTCTGTTTTAAACATCTGCCATCCTATTTAATTAAAAAAGAAAGGTGTTCTTTTATTAAAACATACGACCAACAGCAACAGAGAGAAAGAGGCGACTAGGGTTACAAGTCTTGTACACTTTTCAGCTTAACATAGACCAGCAACAACACGTATGTGATTTCTATTTCTACTTCTTCCTCCTCCTCCTCCTTCTTCTTCTTCTTCTTCTTCTTCTTCTTTCACTGTTTCAGCATCCAAATAGCAGCGAAATTCTGGCGAATTTTTTTTCCCCTTCAATTCTTCTTTCTCAGTCTTCTCCTCTTCATTGAAATGTTGCCCAGTTCTTCTTTCACTGTTTTTATGCTACCCAATTTTTAACAGAATGGTATACTCCCCTTCCTCTGAAACAAAATTTATTTTAATTTTTTTTTTTTAATTCCGCTTCACTTAAAAAAGTGAGCGCTTCGCTTCTCGCTTCTCACTTTAAGCGAAATGGGGTTGTCGTTTTTCCTCGCTTCATGCTCTTCACAACACTGAGTTAACCATTCTAGAGGACTGCTATTTAGGAATTAACCAATATCTCCTGAATTTCAGTTTTTCAGGCCACAAAGTCCTAAAAATTAAGATTTTTAGTTCAATATTTCAAGGCAAAATAAGTTCTGGCTAATCTCCAAAATAGCAGCTCTAAAAATGGCTATTTGTGTACTTTCCCCGATATACACGGTTATCATGATGGGTCATGTTCTTTTGGAATCGTTGGCTTTTGATCCATCAAATTTGATGCTCAAAAGTGCTTTTCAAATCAATTAGCCAAACATGAATTACTTTTGAGCATCAAATTTGATGGTCAAAAGTATTTTAAAGTACTTTTAAAATAAGCACGTTTCAAAATAAGTAGATTTTTTAAGATGAGGTTCCAAGTACTCATGCTAGACACCGGATACCCATGCGAAGCTTCCAAGTATTCGTGTTGAGGTTTCAAGAACCTGTGCTAAGTTTCCAAGTACTTGTGTTGAGCACGGATATGTATTGGGTACCTGTGCAAAGGTCTCGAGAAATCGTATCGTGGTTCCAAGAACTCATATTGAGGTTTCGAGTACCCATGGTGAGGTTTCAAGTGCCGTAATGAGGATCCATCGTGAATTGACAAGCTTTACACTAATTATCAATTTACTGCAATTCTCCGAGCTTGAGACCAGTAATATGTATAAAGTCACACCAAAAAAAAAAAAAAAGATAAGGGCAAAAAAATGGCTCATTCCGAGAGTGGTCACATGTCTAGGAAGCATCATCAAGATGCAAGTTAATATTAAGAGTTTAACTTTTGTACGGTGACAGACTGTCAGTGTATAAATATGTTGCACGATGAAGTTAAGTTGATCTACAATAATAGGTAAGTCTTCATAAGAAATTTGCTATGGTAACTCGAAAAAATAGGATAATAACTGTAGTTGGTTAAACTATTAGTCCACAACAACAACAACCAAAAAAAAACCTAACATAATCTCACAAGTGGGATCTTCTTGAGCCGAGGGTCATTCGGAAATAGCCTCTCTACTCCTCGGGGTAGAGATAAGGTATGCGTACTCACTACCCTCCCCAAACCCCACTTGTGGGATTGTGGGATTACACTGGGTTGTTGTAAGCGGGATCCGGGGAGGTAGTGTTTACGTAGACCTTACCCCCACCTTGAAGGTAGACTTGAAGGTAGAGAGGTTGTTTCCTATAGACCTTGGGGTCACGGAAGACGAAAAGAAAAGCAGTAGCACCAAGCAGTAATAATAACAAGACAGTAAGAAACCGAAGCGAAAGGAATAACAAGTAATACTACACATATAATAACTTAAATCCTAAATACATCAAAAACAATAAACAAATTCAAACCAACAATTATTTCCAATTTAAATTACAAATCCTCATCATCAACCTTGTCTTCAACACTTTCAAAACCAAACCACATTTTGGTTTTACAAAACTCCATGAAAAAGTACCAAGCAATAGCAAAAACAGTGAGCAATGCACTGACTATATACACAGTCCTATGAGCAACAACCATAACATAAACCAGAAAACAAGAAGGAACAAAACACATAACCAATAGTCCTGGCATTGACAATGGAACTTGATATGGTCTCTTAGCATTAGGCATTTTCCTTCTCAACCACAAAAACGACGCGAATTCGAGCAACATCCCAAGACTATACAAGAAATTCACAGATGATACAATGTCTGCAAATGTCAAGTATGACACAACCAATGCTACTAATGTTGGTACACAAATTCCAATCCAAGGTGTGTTAAACCATTCTGATCTTACACCGAAAACTCGAGGCAACAACCCCATCTCAGCCATTCCAAGAATTTGGTAAGCACAACTACTCAACTGAGCCTCGTATAAACCAATCACTGACAATACAATTCCAAGTTCCATCCAATATTTCAACCAATTTCCAGCAATCATAGCAGCCAAATTAGCAAAATAACCATCACTCCATTTAGCTTGATCCAATGGCACAGCACCAGTAGTGCCCAAAAGGGGTAACACATAACTAAAACATGTAACAATTCCAGCTGAAAAAAGTGCCTTAGGAAATGTTTTTTGAGGTTGTTCAACTTCACCAGCTAAAGTACTAGCATTATCCCAAAAATTCAAGTTCCAAAAAAGGGTATTAAAGAACAAGTTCCAATCTTTTTTAACACCCTCTTGACCTAAACTTAACCATCTACTAGGATCAATCTTGGGAATTGAAAATAAGGTAATAAACCAAAATGGACAAAGGGAAAGTACACCTAATACAACAGCAGTGTAACCAACTATAGACAAACCTAAATAATTCAAGAATGACAAGAACATAGTAATCAAGAAAATAGCAATATACCTAGGAAAACCAGAAGAAAGAATAGGAAAAACCAACTTAATATAATCTAAGCAAAGAACAGGATAAGAAGCTAAGTTACAAACAGCACTAAGTAATTTCCAAGAGCCCATTAAAGAACCCCAAAATGGGCCAAAAGCTTTATCAGCCCAAATAACAAATCCACCATTACCTGGAAAAGTAGTGGCAAGTTCAGCTGTCACAAGAGCTTCAGGTACACTCCAAATAAATGGGAAGATTAAAAATCCAAGAATTGCTAGTAAAGGACCAGCTGCACCAATTGCTGCTTCTGCACCATAAGGACCACCAGAAACCTCAAAAAAGATTATGAAAATTAATGGGATTAAAGCTAATTTCTTGGAGTTTTTTCTGGGGGTGGGGTTTTTGGGGGTATTGGGTTGTTCTTCATCTTCAAGAAGTGGTTGAGATGAAGAAGAGATTTGAGGAGCTGTCATTCTGAGTTGTTGCAATGGAAGAGAGAGATTTTTTTTTTTTAGCCTTTTTTCCTTTCCAAAGATGGGAATTTGAAGGTTGTACAGTGAAGGTTTGGTGGAGGAGAAGACTTTTATATCTGGATTTAGATGCAATTTGAGTATACTATATTATTGTGGGGTCTAATTTTGACATTTTCATTATTATATGGATTGTAATCCTAAAACTTCTCATGTTTGGTGTTTGTTCTTTTTTTTTTTTTTTTTTGGTCAAATGGTAAGAAAATATTTACAATATTCTTTACGCAAATAGCCAGCTATATTCATGATTTATTTTTTCTAGTCATACA
>MU749659.1:112817-126082 GCA_026770625.1 Nicotiana glauca | reverse complement strand
TATAATCCTAAAACTTCTCATGTTTGGTGTTTTTTTTTTTTTTTTTTTTTTTTTGGTCAAATGGTAAGAAAATATTTACAATATTCTTTACGCAAATAGCCAGCTATATTCATGATTTATTTTTTCTAGTCATACATATAGATCATACATTAGTTATACACATATAATACATAAATATTCATATATTATATCTCAATCGGTTATTTTTAGCTTAAGTGGTTGAGTGAGCAACTCTATGAGTTAATTCTTCTATCAAATCAAGAGGATAATATTTTAGTGGGAGAAATTCAAAAATAGCCAAAGTTTCAAAATTAATCGAAATTTAGACATTTTTCATGTAAAGATAAATTTGAACGAAAATATTGTTCAAAGTCCGGAAAAATACTCCAGTATATTATATTGAAACTTTTCGCGTGTTGGAGTTCCAGCATAATATGTTGTAGGGGTGTGCATTCAAATCGGTTTATCGATAAATCGAATCGATTATTTATTATCGGTTTATCAATTTATCGATTTCGATTTTGTCATCTTCGGTTATCGGTTTATCGATAAACCGATAAGATATACTAAAAAGACAAAAAAAATTTAATTATTTTTTTAAACTCTTATTCTATAATACATTTTCCTTTATCCTAAGTCTCTAACCCTATTATTTCCTCTACCACATTTAAGGAATGTTCATATTTAAAGCTCAAGGGAATGAAGTTCAAATTAGCCATGATGATGTATTTTTTTTATACCGTTGGAGTGTTGGTGGCATACATTTGATCCCTTACTTTAGTTTCATATGCTTGTTGACATAATTTTTATATTATAAACGGTGTTCGTCTTATTTTAGCTTTTTTTTGTCCATAATAGTTAGGCATGTTTATAATACTTTTCGTGGAATTCCGCAAATTTTCTTATTGGTGTAATCAATAACCGAATTGATAAGCCCCAAAAATCGATAAATCGAAATCGAAAAAATCGAAACGATAACGATAAGCATATGTACAAATCGATAATCGAAAAGTAACTATCGATAAGGGTCAAAATTGAATCGATAAATCGAATGCACACCCCTATTATTATGCTGGAAGGTCATACACAGGTGCACCGATCTCCAATTTATTATGTTGGAACTTTCCGTGTTGCAGCAAAATAGTAACTATTTTTCGATGAATTTGTAACCAGTGACTATTTTTGAATGACCGGTAAAAAGACTTGCTAGCGCGTGCTATTTTGGTCCACCCTCTATTTGAAAGTAAATTTGAGATTTACATAGGTGAATATAGGGATAATCGGTGTCTTACTCGAGATGAAATACATGTCGTTTTACTAAATTAAAGTTTATGCAAATAAAAAAATTACATAATATCTTTTTGTTTCTGCTAAGATTTTAATTGTAGTTGATTATATTCTATTTACCTACTTTATCAAACACTAGATTATAACAGTAGAAAAAAGGTACTTAATAGTTATAATTAATCCGACATCATATAAATTTTAGATCTACATATCACATCCTCAATCGTTAATTAAGTACATGTGTAGCACTTGACAACTCGCTCACGATATTGCACAACTTGTTCACATTCTTGCTATGCCAAGTCAGACTCACTACACTCAAGATCGCTCACAGAATGTTAGAAAGAACACGAGAGATTGTTAAATGAAGCTTTGTATTAGAGAGAACTTGAATTGTTTGTTTGATCAATTACAAATGAATGACCCATTTATATACTAATCTTCTAGGGGCCAGTGTGTATGTATTAGTTGTTACACAAGTCCGTAATATTTACAAGATAAGAACTTTCTCTAAAATTCTCTACAAGCCTAGAAGATTTCAAGGACTTTCCTAACAAATCCATAGGGATCTAGGGTCTTCCAAAGGGAATACTCATACTTCTCTAGAATCTTCTCACAAATACTAGCATTCCTTCTATTTAAGGGTGGCAAAATGATTAAAAGAAAACAGTTAATCACCCATATTATCCACTAAAAAATTGATTGGATAATGAACTTTTAAAAAAATGGGTCAAATATGAATAATAATCATATTATCCATTTTGAAAGTGGATACAATGGGTAACCAATGTATAACCAATTGGTCTAACTTTTACCTTTGTAAAACTTCAAATTGGGGGTTCCTCAAGTTAGGAAGACTAAATTCTCCCAAAAGTGATCATATGCAAAAAGTCATGGATAATACGGTTACCCATATTATCCGTCGGTTAACCCTTTTTTATCCGTATTAATTATGGATCGGGTCGGATAATTTATCCAGATTTCGATCTGAATCATATCTGCCCCGCCCAGCCCGTGCCACTCCTACTCCTATGTAAACTTTCACATGACATTAATATATACTAAATAATGTCTATGTGACATGATGACGTGGCAGGTCATCATATAAAAGCTTCTTTCTTCTTCTTTCACCTTTCAATTATTCATGGAACCACCTCATTCTCCTCCCCTCCCTCAACCAAAAATAAAAATTTAAAAAAAAAAAACATTATAGTACTCCTAAATGACAAAAGAAAAAAACAGAAAGAAGGTGCAGGGATGAAAATGTAATTTTACATGAACACATCAATACTTCTCTACCTGTTAGGTTAGTGGACCAAAGTAAAAGCAGAACAAAGCTAAACTAACTTCCAACAGTTGAACACTGTCAGATAAAAACATCATGTTATTGCAAAGTTGGAGCTGTCCATCTGCTTCTTTAGAATTCTGCAGAAGACATAACACTTCAATTTACAACAATCCAACAACTAAAATCCTCATATATTCTTGTCCTAGAAAACATGGTAGATGTTTTTCTTCATCTTCTTTGAACTATAAATCTTTACCTAAGTTGGTGTGTCTTCATGGGATAGGAATAGAAGAAATTTCTGATGTTATTCATAACAAGGTTAGTCACTCCACTTCATATCTTTGTTTGATATGTACAAAAAAAAAATCATCTTTTTTACCTCCTTATTCTTGATTTTTGCTTTTTGTTGGTTCTTTTGTGTAAAGTTTGAATCTTTATGTATCAATTAGGCTAACGTATTGTTGGATTTTCATAGCGTATCATGAGATATGGAGGGTCAGTTTCAAAAGAGGATTAAATTTTGATATAATATTTTTCCATAAGCTAAATTTGGATGTAAAAATGTGTGTAAATTTTTCAATTAGGTCCCAAATTGGTTGGATTTACATTATGTATGATGAAAATTTCTCATCTTGTTTACCTTTTGTTGGTTCTTTTGTGTAAATAAATAGTTTTTCTACTCCCTCGGTTAGAGTTAAGGTCTGCATACACACTACCCCAGACCCACTCGTGGGATTTTACTGGGTCGTTGTTGTTGTTGGTTCGTTTGTGTAAAGTTGGAATCTTTATGTATCAATTAGGCTGCAGTTTAGTTGGATTGGTATTGTGTATGGTGAGAGTTGGAGGGTCAGTTTCACAAATAAGATTAAATCTAGGTATAATCTTTTTGTTGATTACTTAGTAATATGTGTATACATTTGTCAATTAGTTCCCAAATTGGTCTGATTTACAGTATGTATGGTGTAAAATATCTCAGTTCAGGTCTATGTAGGGTTAATGTTTATAATATATGGAGGGTTAATTCCAAATGTATGACAATAAAGCGGGGATTCTAACATCCATCTTTTCGTCTTTTTCGTTTTCTTGAGCCGAGGGTCTATCGGAAACAGCCTCTAGACTCCATCGGAGTAGGAGTAAGGTCTGCATAGACACTACCCTCCCCAGACCCCTAACTTGTGGGATTTTGCTGGGTTGTTGTTGTTGTACCATTAGTATGGTGAAAGATGTATCCTTTGGTTCTTATTCCGGGCATTTGTGCCTAAACCTGGAAAACGGGGCAACTGTCTTGAGAATGAACAGATTACGCTCTCATAACCTTATGAAATCCCAATAGGAAATGGTTTGATTAGGCAATGTAAAGTGCGAAAGCAATGTTCTACCACACGAAGCATCGATGTAGAAAGATTTGTCTCAGAAATTACATTACTATACGAGGGATGTGCCTTTATATGTTATTAATTTGTTTTTAACCAACCCACAGGTTTTGGTTGCAGCAGCGGTATCTGCAGCGGTTGGTCAGCTGATGAAGCCTTTTACTTCAACTCTATTTTATGGCAATGAGTTCAATTTCAAGGCTGTCTTACAGGCTGGGGGTTTTCCTTCCACACACTCATCTGTAAGATTTTCATCCCTCTATGCTTGTGCAACTTTGTTTAATGTCACCTATCGTTTACACGACCTGATTCTGAAACCGAACTCCATGATAAACTAAACAACTCCTCAATCCCAAACTAGTCTACATTAAATGAATTGAAGAAAATTTAGTTATATATACAAAGACCAGCTTTTTATCTTATTTCATTTCTGTCTCGTTTAATTTCATCTATCTCCAAATGACAGGCAGTAGTCGCCACAGCTACCTGCCTTGCCTTGGAAAGGTAATTTATTCCATGTCTGTTTTCCCTCTAGAGGAAGCATTAGAACTTGGAATAAAGCACTGCAGTGTTGCATTGTACTTCTATTTTCCTGACTGGTTGGCTTTGTCCAACTATGGATGACATGCTATCAGTGCCGTAACTGCAGGGGGTTTTCTGATTCAATTTTTGGTTTAGCAGCGGTTTATGCTGGTCTTGTGATGTATGATGCGCAGGTATGTGTTGGAAACTTGGATGTCCCTTCTTTCTTTTTCTAGCTTCACTTCAAGAAAAATTTGCTTTTAGAATATGGATGTTGTTTAACCCCACACATTGCAATATGAGAAACTGCTAGATTTCTTTTTGTGCCAAAACTGATAGTTCTCTATTTGGAAAATGGGCTGGAGAGGCAGAAAAGAATGAGATAGCTCTTGGTAGCTAAGTTGCTCGGACACGTGCAGGTGTCCGACATGGGTGCGGATCTAGAGGTCGGGTCCTTCGAGATGTAAATTCTAAGATTCGGGGATACGGATCCTAGTACGGATCCGGGTGCGGGGATCCAGCTGAAAATAATTCAAAAAAGTAAAATTATAAAAATATCCAAATTATGAGAAATTTTGCGGAATACTTCGTATAACTTGTAAAGTGTGGATTCCTTTTTTCTTCTCAAGTTGTAGATAAGTAAAGGATTGATTTCCAAGATAATGTCATGCTATTTTCTTCAAATTTACCCTAGTTTTGGTTCTGATTTCGGGAATCAAATTGTATCTCGTCTCAAATTTTTTCGTGTGTCGTGGTCAAACTACCCAAAATTGTTTGACCAGATGCGGTATTGATCCCATACCCACACCCATACTAGTGTCGTGTCGACATGGGTGCGGCACCTAAACTGCCATGTCTTAGCTTGGTAGTGCCATTTGATACATTTATTGAAACAAGCTTCAAAATTTGGAAACTATGAATCTGATCAGAGCTGGTGTTCCAAGGTTCCCTGCGGCATAACTAGTCTAAACACGAACCTTTAAGTGTGAAATTTAGCAGGAGACAGGAGTGATTTTTGTATATATTCCCTCAAGAAGGCACTCTATCATTCTTTCTTTTGAAGTAAGAAGGCATTCTTCAATGACAACAAAAGCAGAAAGGATATTACCCTACGAAGATAAATTTCACGTTACGTGTCATCTCCCCTGCTAAACAGATGTGAACCATCTATTTTCCAAATAAAAGCTTAATGTTATGTGAGTTCGGCCAAATTTCTATCTGCGCTATTAAGTGGTTGAAAACATGCTTAAAAATGAATATTTCCACTGAATCTAAAGTGAAAGAACAATACTCAGTTGTAAAGAGGCCTTTATTTGTTAGTCTCGCTGTTTATCACCTCAAGGAGCAATGCACTCCTAGGAAGCAAATTTGGAGACCAAGAGCATATATGTCGAGCAACTATTGGTAAGTTAAACAACATGAAAATCTACTTGCCCTACCTAGAAAGGGAAAGATGAACAATTACTTGTGATACAGGAAGGGAATTTTTCTTCTATATTATTTTTTCGCCTCGGAAATTATAAAATCTGAATTGCAGCAGTCAAAAATTCCCTGCTTTTAATAAGTTTAAATTAGGTGGCGAAATGCAGTGGTAAAACTGATCAATCATGATAAGAAATACGACATTTTTTCCTTTTCCTTCCCTTTACTAAAAGAGTTTTGTTCCTTTTCCTTTACATGCCTGGTTTGTCTGACCTTCAATATGTGCTTCTGTAGGGAGTTCGAAGGGAAGTAGGCATTCATGCAAAAGCATTCAATAAAGCTTTGTTCAGAAATCAAATAAACTCAGTTCCATCTAATAACGAACTTGATGTTTTGACGGATTCTATACAAGAGAAATTATCCTCAGGTGCAGAGAGCCTTGATCCTCGATTATCAGAGGAATCAAGTCCTTTTCAACCAAGGTTGAAGAATGTTACTCTATTGCTTAAACCTGACAAAAGACGAGTCTCATCTACCTTTGCTCCATTGAAAGAACAAGTTGGTCATACAGAGGTTGAAGTCATAGCCGGTGCATTCTTGGGATTCTTTGTGAGTTTGGCGGTAAGTTTGACGTGACCCCTCAGTCGTTAGTGTTTACTTTGCATTATTTTTTGGCCAATGAGATACCACAGTAAATCTGTATACAGCTTATTTACAATGTAAAATGCAACTAAAATCCTTCTATATATCAAGAAAATTTCACTAGCTTGCCTTCATGCAGACCTGTTTGTGTACAGTTCTTGAGTGAATCAGGTTTCATAACCTGGTGTCAATCTTGATATTAGCACTAGATCGACAGGCGAGATTGATGTTGGTATAAAAATCACGATCCGCCTACGAACTTAAGCACGATCCACCTACAAATTTTCGTTCTTTTTTGGTTCATGCTTATGCTGGTGCTGTCTCTGTTCTGTATAACCTGAATCATGAAACTGGACATGCTAGTTCTTTTAGTGATTCCAAATGTCTGATGTTATAAGGTGCTACTGCTGTTTTGACAGTGGCATTTGAAAGGCATAATTAAGTAACCTAAAATATACCCACTCTTAACAGCTTAAAATTTTAGATAATGTAGTTACACGATTCGACAAGAGGGGTTGTTCTGATGGTAAGCAACCCCCACTTCCAACCGATAGGTTGTGAGTTCGAGTCTCTCCAAGAGCAAGGTGGGAAGTTCTTGGAGGGAAGGATGTCGGGTTTCTATTTGGAAACAGCCTCTCTACCCCAGGGTAGGGGTATGGTCTGCCTACACACTACCCTCCCCAGACCCCACTAAATGGGATAATACTGGGTTGTTATTGTTTAGTTACACGATTCAACATTGATATCAGAGCAAGTAGTGAGTTAAAGTTTCACTGCCAACCATTATCAAGAAAAGGTTTCTCGTGCTTGGCTTGGCTCATAAAAACGGATCAGGCTCGCACGTCATGGCCGTGTCAAAGACAACTAAATAAGTAGGAGTTACCCTCGAGCATTAAAACACTACTCAAACCCTAATATTAAGCTGCCATTTAGTCTATGGTTTAAGTTAGTTGTGAGTAGCGGTGTCAAAATAGTTAAAAGAAAATAGTTATCCATCCATATTCTCCATTAAAAATAGATCGGATAATGAACTTTTTAAAAACGGGTCAAATATAGGTAAGAACCATATTATCACCTTAGAAAATGGACAACCAGTAGATAACTAATGACTTTAACTGTTACATTTGTAAAACCTCAAATTGGGGATTCTTCAAGTTTGAGAGATTAGGAATTCTCCCAAACGTGATAATATTCAAGAAGTCGTGGATAATATGGATATCTATATTATCCACTGGTTAACCCTATGTTATGTGTATTAAATTATGGATCAGGTTGAATAATTTATCTGTTTTTACATTACCCGATCCGATCCAACCCGCCTGCTTTCCACCCCTAATTGTGAGTAGAGGGGACTAATTTTGAGTAAGAACTCTTGCGTGATGAAGGCAGTTTCCTTTGTAGTTTTATGAATGTATATAGTATATAGATAAAAAAAAAAGCTAATACTACTAGATACAAAAGAGTATGAAGAACTGGTCCCTACTTTAGTGGTTATCGACTAAGAATATGAACAAAATCAGATATGTTCACAACTAAAAGTTGTAAATGATTAAAGAATATTATCAGTTCTGAAGTTGGACTTTAAAATGCTTGTTGATATCACAGGATTAGATGCTATGCTTACAACAAACTATTCAAATTCATCTTCTTTCGTTGGACTTTTCAATTGTTTGTTTATCTGTTAGGGCTCATTTGGTACGATGGATAAGGGATAATTAATCCGGGAATTAAATTTGAGATGAGTTTATTCCATATTTGGTTGGGATACAATCGCGGTATAACTAATCTCGGGATTAGTTATCCCAGAATTATAGTATTTTCTAATCCCTGTGGGAGGGTGGAGTAACTAATCTCGAGATAATTAATCCTGGGATAACTTATTCCAACCAAACAAATCCTAGAAAAGATCAATTGAGACTCCCTCCGTGGTCCCACGAAAATCTCTAAGTACTTTTCCATGGCAAGTGAGATCTTCGGTCTGCGTGACTGGGAGCAGCTCAAACAAAGAAGAGTTTGGTCCGCTCTGAATTTAGGCACGGCCTACCCGTTTGTTGCTAGGTTTGGAAATGGTGTCGGGTGGGCGCCACTATGCCCCTTAATGAATTGAATGGTCCTTCGACCTTCGTTTGATTCCGACGAACGGCGCAGATCTCATGAGACCCGCCCACTATTACTACGAAAAAAGCCCTGCCCTTTCCTTCGCTACTAGGAAAGTAAGCAACTCCTATTAGCACGAGACCTTGAGTCGAATTGATCGTATCATGTGCAACTTCCATTAATGATGGTTCATTAATGTCCATTGATTTAGACTCCTTCCCCCTTCTCAACGTAGAAAAAGATCGAGAGGGGCCCAAAAGCCCCCAAAGAACAGAACAGAATTCGATTTAATCCCCATTCTCTCTTAAATAAATAAAGCTCGCCCTGGGCCGGGTCTTTCCCTGTTGTTCTGTACCCGCCATGAGAAAGACACCCGAAAGAGGTTTTCCCAGCGTGCGGATGATCCGTTGAGAGTTTGTCTCGGTAAGGAACTGTACGATCTTTTCTCTCATTGTATTGAATCAATAAAAAAAGAACGACCCCTTACTTTTTTCACCATATGTTTACTCCATTAGTCATGTGAAACATAGCTAATTATTATTTAAAATAAATAAATAATATAAAATTCTTTTCTGTGTTTTTTTTTTCGGTCACTATTGTTTTGTGTGTGTAATAGTTAGTTACTTTGAATTCACTTTAATGGAAAAGAAGATGATATTGACTGCATCCCATTTTCTCCTTTAATAATTAAAATGATCCTAAAAATTTATCACATGAAAAATGCTATTATCATTACACTAAGGATTTCTTATAAAGTTAAATTGGGTGAATGTAGGAGGAAAAGACTTTACAAGAAGACAAAGAAAAGGTTGATAAAAGAACAAACTTAAAGGATCCCAAAATACTGGCCATTTCCTTTGATATATCTATCATCAAATGACAAAATAACCCGAACAATTAATAATATGCCAAAATTTTAATTAAAGGAATTTAAAATATGAAACAGTAAACACAGGAAGAAGTCAAGGAAGTTCAAAGTATAGCATATATGCATAACAATTATTAACCTATCTATGCAATGTAATTTTTTGATAAATTTTGTCAATTGACTCCATTTGAACAAAAGTAACTCTACGCAGGAATATTATTATGCATAGAAACACACGAAAAATAGACATAATCATTAATTCCTATTTTATGATCCAAAAACACTGAAAAATGATGTTAGTCATAGCGAGTAGTGCTCACAAGATTGTTTTCTATGGAACTGCAAAATTTCAGATCAATCAGAGTCCGTCAACTTTTTGAACGCCGATAGGATCCAAGTGACCGTGTATAACACAAGTAGATTTCATATAGTCGTGCATAATATTCTTATGACCCCGAAATGCCAAATAATAACGCTAGTCATGATGAGTATTGCTCGCAAGGTCGTATCCGATGGTTATACCAAGTTATAGGCCAATAGGAGTCCGTCAACCAAATTCAAAAAAATCATCATGTAAATATATAAATACAATGAAAAATGGAAATTATCATTAATTCTTACTTCATGACCCCAAAATTCCAAAATACGATATTAGTCATGGCGAGTAATGCTCACAAAACCGTTTTCTATGGACCCACCAAATTTCAAGTCACTCGCAATCAGTTAACCTTTTTATTAGCATAATAGGATTCAAATGGCCGTATATAGCACAGGTAGGTTCCATGTGGCAGTACATAGTATTCTTATAACCGCGAAATATGCCAAAAGATAACGTTACACATGGAATACTCACAAGGCCGTATCCGAATGATCTTCTAATTTTTAGCATAATGGTAGTTCGACAATGATATTTAGGAAAATCATCATGTATATGTTTAGGAGAAAATAAATATAATGATTAATTTTTGTTTCATGACCCCGAAATACCAAATAACAATGTTAGTCAAGCGAGTATGCTATTTCTTATGGACCCATCATATTTCAGATCAATCATACGCCGTCAACTTATTGAGCAAGGTAGGATCTATGTGGATGTGCATAGCACGAGTAAATTTCATATGGCCATGCATAATATTCTTATGACCTTGAAATACCAAATAAATAATGTTAGTCATAGTTAGTATTACTCACAAGGCCGTATCCGATATATCCACTATTTTTTAGACCAATCGGAGCCCGTCAACCAAATTCAAAAAGATCATCATGTATATAAACGCACGAAAAAATAGACATAATTATTGTTTTCTATTTATTGACCCCGAAACTCCAATAAACAATATTAGACATGGCAAGTATTAGTCACTAGGCCGTTTACGATGGACCCGACAAATTTCAAGTCAATCAGGGTCCATCAACTTTTTGAATACTGATAGAATTCAAGTGGTCGTGCATAGAACGGATAGGTTACATGTTGTCGTACATACTATTCTTATAAACTTAAAAAGCCAAAAAATATTATTAGTCATGGTAAGTATTGCTACCAAAGCCGTTTCTGATGGTTCCACCAATTTTTAAGCCAGTCGGAGTCTATCAATCAAGTTTAGAAAAATCATCATGAATATAAACACACGAAAAAATAAACATAATCATTAATTCTTGTTTCATTCCCCGAAACATCAAAAAATAATATAAGTCATGGTGAGTATTGCTCACATGAAGCTATTCGGTGAACCAGCAAATCTCAAGTGAATCGGAGTCCATCAATTGTTTGAATATTGTTAGGATCCAAATGGTCAATGTATAGAAAGGGTAGGTTCCATGTGATCGTACATAGTATTTTTATGTCTTGAAATGCCAAAAAATATTAATAGTTATGGTAAGTATTGCTCTCAAAGCCAATTCTAATGGTTACACCAGTTTTTAAGCCAATCAGAGTCCATCAACCAAATTAAGGAAAATCTTGTGTAAACACACGACAAAATAGAAATAATCCTTAATTGTATTCTCTTGTCCCCAAAATGCCAAAAAATAATATTAGTCATGGTGAGTATTCGCCACAAGGCCATTTTTAATGGACCTACCAAATTTCAGGTCAATCGACGTCCATCAACTCTTTACGCGGTGTAGGATCCTAGTGGTCGTGCATAGCACGACAAATTTCATATAATCGTGCATAATATCCTCATGATACCTAAATGACAAAAATAAATTTAGTCATGGTGAGTATTGCTGACAATACTATAGCTGACGGTTCCACCAATTTTTAGGTCAATCGGAGTCCATCAACCAAAAGAAAAATTATCTTTGATATAAACACACAAAAAAATAGAAATAATCTTTAACTATTGTCTCATGGACCCAAAACTGCAAAAAATAATACTAGTCATGGTGAGTATTCCTCACAAGACCGTTTTTGGAGGACCTACCAAATTTCAGGTCAATCGAAGTTTGTCAACTCTTTGAGCACTGATAGGATTCAAGTAGTTGTGCATAGCACGTGTAGGTTCCATGTGGTCGTACCCAACATAGGTATGTTTCACGTGGTCGTGCATTGTATATTTATTACGCCGAAACACCAAATAATGACCCTAGTCATGGTGAGTATTGCTCACAAGGCTGTATCTCGTGGATCCATCAATTTTTAGGCCCATCAGAGCCCATCAACTGAATTCAAAAAAATTACTGTGTATGTAAACACACGAGAAAATGAACATAATGATTAACGCCGAAAATGATGTTATCATAGAGAGTATTAGTCACAAGACCGTCTTTGAAAAACCTACATTTCAGGTCAATCGGAATTCATTAACTTCTTGAGCAACAGTGGTCGTGTATAGCATGGTAGGTTCCACGTGGCCGTGCAAAGTATTCTTATGATCCGGCTATACCAAGAAACAACGTTAGTTATGGTGATTATTTTTTCACAAGACCGTATCCGATAATTCCACTAAATTTTGTGTGAATTGGAGTTCATCAATCAAATTCGAAAACATCATCATGTATATAAATACATGAGAAAGTAGGCGTAGTTATTAATTCCAATTTCATGACCCCAAAACACCAAAAATCAGTATTAGTCATGGTGAATATTTCTCACAAGGTCGTTTTTGGTAGAGCTACTTAATTTTAGATGAATTGGAGTCCATCATTTTTTAGCACCGATAGGATCCAAGTAGTTGTGCATAATACGAGCATGTTTCATATGGTCGTGCATAGTATTTTGATGACCCTAAAACACCAAAATAACAATAGTCATGGTGAGTATATCTCACAAGACCGTATCTGATTGTTCTACTAATTTGTAGGTCTCCAAGTTCGTCAACTAAATTGAAGAAAATCATCATGTATATAAACACATGAAAATGAACATAATTATAAATTCATGCTTTATGACCCTAAAATATCGAAAAATAATGTTAGTCATGGCGAGTATTGATCATAAGATCCTTTTTTATGGATCCATTAAATTTCAGGTCAATAAGGGGCTTAATGCATAAGTTTTAGGGGGAGGAGGGGAGGGGGAATTTGGGGAATCTAAAATAGGCATCAAGGCAGAAAAAGAGAAAAGAAATGACCTCTATGAAAAGAGAAGGCAGGAAAAGAAAAGAACAAAAATAAAATAAAAAGGGAGATTGATGAAATAAAAAAGAGGCAACGATCTCTAGTACGAGCATCAAGAGAGAGAGAAAAATAAAATGAACAATAAAGAGTGATGGCAAGTCTCTCTAGTACTCCCCCCCCCCCCCCCACAACAAAAAAAAAAAAA
>MU749659.1:69569-101408 GCA_026770625.1 Nicotiana glauca | reverse complement strand
GGAAGGTTCGCATTTGCGAACATCTGGTCGCATTTGCGATCTCCAGCCAGATTCCCCTTCTTCGCATTTGCGAACATTGGCCTGCCTGGCTGGTTTCGCATTTGTGAACCATCTTTCGCATTTGCGAGCCCTGGCTTCGCATTTGCGAAAATTGCAGAAGCCTCATACCTGATTTTTAAAGCATGAGAAATGCAATCCGATGCCTATCCAAAACTCACTCGAGCCCTCGGGGCTCCAAACCAAACATGTACACAACCTCAAAAACATCCTACGAACTTACTCGTGTGATCAAATCGCCAAAATAACATCATATACATAGAATCAAGCCTCAAAACACATGATTTTCTTCTAAGTTTCATAAACTTTTAAATTTGGAACTTATAGTCCGAAACACGTCAAACGACGTCCGATTTCGACCAAACTTCACAGAAAGCGCTTAAACAATATATAAGACTTGTACCGGGCTTCGGAACCAAAATACGAGCTCGATACCATAGTCTTTTAATCAATTTTTATTTCCATTTTCCTTAATGATTTTAGAAAAATAATTTAACAGAAAAATTCTTTTACTCGGGTTCTAGACCTCGGATTTCGTCTCCGGGCACATGCCCGAGTCCCATATTTTTCTACGGACCTTCCGAGACTGTCAAATTACGGGTCCGGGTCCGTTTACCAAAAATATTGACCGAAGTCAACTTTAATCATATTAATATCAAAATTTTTCAAATTTTTCACAGATTTCATATATTTCAATATAAAAGCCTTCCAACTGTGCGTCTGGACTGCACACGTAAATCGAGGCAACTAAAAGTGAGGTTTTCATGGCCTCGAAAGCGCGGAAAAAGGGAGAAATACGGTGAATCCTTCATTGTTCTAGAAATTGAGAGTTAATTCTTGAAGCGAGCATGACAAATGGAAGGTAGAGGAGGAAGAGTTTGGAGTCCACCATGATTTACATGATAGAACAAGAGTCCTTGATGAGTGATGTAAATTGTTGAAGCTCAAATGTCATACTAGAGTTATATGCACGTAACATAAGTTTGTCACCTTGTTGAAAATGCATGAGCATTTTGGGTAATTGTTGGTCCCTACCGAGTAGGAATAGCTTAAAATTGAATCTTTGAAATGACCTTTCTCTTTGAGGAGGTGTGAACTAATCTATTTGATTGAGGAAATGCAAATACTTAAGTTTGGGGGAGTTGATAAGCGTGTATATTAGTCACTTATTAGTACTTGCTTTAATTTTAGACTAAAAGTATTGATTTTTGTTCCCAAAACTAATGAAATCATGTGAATTGCAGGAATGTTGGAGGACTGGAGCTAAACGAAGAAATTTAACTCAAAAAGGAGTATTCCAGCTAAAAAGACAAGAGTGAGAAATGCAGGCCAAAGTACGGTCCGGAGAAATACACCTGTGACCGCAAAAGAAAACCTGGAGCGCAAAGAAATTTGAAGAAGCTTGGTCCGCATGCCAAATTGTGCAGTCCAAAAGCTGGTCGCACTGGCAAAATCTGAAAAGTTCAGGGAATGTGCAAGAAGACCAAATGTGAAGACTCGTCAAAGTGCGGCCGCAGAAGCTGAAGTGCAGTCACAAATGGAACTGTGTGGCGGCAGAATTCCTCCCAACTGAAAAACAGAAGAAAAGTGCGGACCGCCCGTGGAATTGTGCGGCCGCAGATCCTCCCGAAGGGTAATTTTGTCAGCAAATTTCAGGGCATTATAAATAGACGGGAAATATTTTTTAGGGCAAGTTTTGTATTGTAAGCAGCTGTAGTGGTTATATTTTACTCTTTTGGAAAATTAGTGACGATAATCAGAGAAAAGACATTAGTTTTATCATTTAATTATCATTGTTAACTTTAATTACTTCTTCTACTTTATTTTCTTCACTTTCTAGCATGAGTAGTTAGATTTTATCTAGGGTTCTGACCCAACCCTAGTGTGTAAATCTTATGGGTTATTGATTTTAATGCTTGTTTATGATTGAGTTAGACTTGTTTATGCATTATTTCTAGAATTAATAGTTACAAATATTGATTCATGCCTATTTGACTTAGTTCTTACTTGAGAAAGAGGTATTTAGTCTAAGAAAATTTGGCTAACAAGGAATTGAGCTAGTTAAGTTTTGGCTAATTTAATTAAAAGGCTTGGATTAGAGATAGGGAAAATCCGACTTGGACTCATATCAATTGTTTGGATTGCTATCCAATTGGACTTGAGAAAGCCAATTCGGGCATAACTACTCCATGAGCGAGAGATATTGAGTGGGTACTCGAGAATCGAGAGTTATAATACAACCCGATCAACAAATAACTATTAATGTATTTTACCTAGGTTTTCACCTAGATGAAGGTTACATCCCTAGGATTTTTTTCCATTTGATTAAAAACACCAAATACAATTATTCTACTTTTAGTCACTTGCAATTAGTTTAAATCTCTTAGTTTTAAACAAGAGATTTAAACACCCATTGTTTGGAAGCGTAATTGAGTTGCTTCATGTTCTCTCAAGTCTCATCAAGTATCTACCCTACTACCCTTCATAAACCCCCTGAGGAATTTGACCCCGACTCTTGTTGGGTATTATAATCGCAACGACTGCTTTCACTCACTATTGAGTTCGGACTAAACGTGGATCAAGGCCTATCAAAAATGACATAATGAACAATAGTCATTGCATTACCATGACCTTTATTATTTTTTGGCGTTTTAGGGCTATAAAACAGGAATTTAGGACAATTCTCAGATTTTCATTTGCTAGAGTCCACGCTATCTACATGAATTCGGCCAAACGACCCAGAATCTCCTAAATTTTGTGGACCCTTTAAAAATGATCTAATGAACAATAGTAATCGCGTCGCTATGAACATTCCTCGTTTTTGGCGTGTTAGGGCCATAAAACAGGAATTCATGATGATTCCCAGATTTTCGCAGGTTATAGTCCAGTCTATTTTGCATTAATTCGGGCGACCAGCTCTGCCTCACCTAAAATTTTACGAGCCCATAATAACGATCTAATGAATAATAGTTATCGTTTTGCAATGATTGTTCTTCATTTTTTTGGCATTTTAGGGTCACAAAACAGGAAATAAAGATGATTCCTAGATTTTCATGTATTATAATTCACGCTATCTAGATGAATTCGGGCGACCGGCCCCAAATCTCATAATATTTTGCGGGCCCATCTAAGACGGCCTATGGACAATAGTCATCGCTTCATCATGACCATTTCTCGCTTTTTGCCGTTTAAGGGCCATAAAATAAGAATTTAGGATGATTCCTAAATTGACTAAAATTTTATAATCCCATCAGAAACGACCTAATTAGCAATAGTTATTGCTACCGTTCCTCATTTTTGGCGCTTTATGACGATAAAACAGGAATTCGGCATGATTTTTAATTTTTCGTGTGCTAATGTCCGTGCTATTTTCATGAATTCGGGCGAACGGCCCCGAATCGCCTAAAATTTTGATTGCCTATCAAGAATGACCTAATGAACAATGACATTTCTTCTTATGACCATTTCTCATTTTTTTGCATTTTAGGGTCATAAAACAGGAATTCGATACGACTCCCAGATTTTCGTGCGCTATAATAGTTCACGCCATCTGCATGAATTCGGACGACCGGTCCCAAATCTCCTAAAATTTTACGGGCCCATAAAAATTGACTCAATGAACAATAGTCATAGCTTCTCCTTGACTGTTTCTCTTTCTTTTTTTGCATTTTAGGGCTGTAAAATCGGAATTCAGGACAATTCTGAGATTTTCGTGTGTTATAGTCCATGTCATCTGCATTAATTCGGGCAACTAACCCTGAATCTCCTAAAATTTTGCAACCACATAAAAAGACCTAATGAACAATAGTCATCGCTTCGACATGACCTTTCCTCGTTTTTTTGACATTAAGGGTCATAAAACAGGAATTCAGAACGATTTCTAAATTTCCGTGTGCTATAGTCCACGTCATATGCATGAATTCAGGCTAATGGCCCCAAATCTCTTAAAAAATTTTGGGTCCATCAAAAATGACCTAATGAATAAGTCATCGCTCTGCCATGATCGTTCCTCTTTTTTTTGGCAGAGCCATAAAACAGGAACTCAGGACGATTCCCAGATTTTCGTGTGCTATGTCCACGCCATCTGCATGAATTCGGTTGATCGGCCATGAAATTCCTAAAATTATGCGGGCCCATCAAAATGGACCTATGAACGATAGTCATCACTTCACTATGATCGTTCCTCGTTTTTTGCATTTTAGGGCCGTGAAACAGGAATTCAGGATGATTCCCAGATTTTCGTGTGCTATAGTCCGCGCATGTGCATAAATTTTGGCGACCGGCTCCGAATCTCCTAAAATTTTGGGTGCCCGTCAAAAACGACCTAATAAAAAATTATCATCGCTTAATCACGGCCGTTCCTCGCTTGAAATATCAAAATACAACTAATTAAGATACCACACTTCTATATTAGCTGACCGATTCAAACAGTGTGATTTTTCGGTGAAAAAAAATCAATTGACTCCTTCTGAACAAAAGTAGCTCTGCTCATGAGTCAGTGGATTAATTCTCTTACCTCTTTTAGAAATTGAAATGTAGATTTTGAAACACGAATATGCGTACCATATAAGAAAGAGGGAAGGGGAGAATTAAGAACTAATTTAGGTATCCTGAACATTGAACAGTAAGGTAGATTGAAATATTTATTTAATAACAAGTTGTAAAATTAAATATTATATAATTATAAAAATTAATTTTTTAATTTGACAAACAAACATATAAAATTATAAAACTAACATGTAACTAATGTTGTTTAATTTAGATTAGATGCATGCAGGTGCCGCCTATTCATCCCGGACCTTCCAGCGATGAGCTACTGTCATTGCAGGGCGATCATAGGTCTGCCCACATATGGAAGGGAGAGTTACTGACCCAGACTCTCCGTGTAAGAAGAGTGGACGACATGTGGGACTTTATGAAGGGCAAAGTTCTCCATCCCCATGTAGTCAGACGCTTGCGAAATACGGGCTTCTACAAGATTTTGGAGATCGGGCGGCTGCAACTCGATTGGTCTTTGGTCCTGGTCCTGATAGAGCGGTGGCAACCAGAGACGTACACATTTCACTTGCCCATTGGCGAGGCTACTATCACACTGCAGGACATGGAGGTTTTATATGGGACGCCCGTTAATGGACACCTCGTTGCTCCGTCGCATGGCATGAGAGAGATGACGAGACCTCGACATGCTGCAGTGGCTCTTTGGTTTCTGGTTTCTGGTTTCTGGTTTCCGGCCACAGGACGAGAATGTACTGGCTGGGACCAGTCGTTTTCCGTTGATGACTATTCGATTGTATTTGGAGGCACTGCATCCTCACATTGATGGCGATACACCGGATTCTTAGGTTCGCCGGTATACAAGGTTGCTGCTACTCCTTATGTTTGGAGGGGTCTTGTTCCCGAACACTTCGAGGAACCTAGTCAGCTTGAGATTTCTTGATCATCTTCAGCAGCTAGACGATTTACCCCAGTACAGTTGGGGTGTTGCTGTTCTCGCCTACTTGTACAGGAAGATGTGCTGAGCAAGCATGGGCACCCTGCGTGATGTTGCTGGATTTTTGCTGCTACTACAAGAGACAACATATTCGAATACTCTATTCATTTTAACATACCAAGTAAAAATATATCTTAAATTTTACGTCAACTTTTATGTTAGGTTTGGACCTGGGAGCAGTTCCTGCAGTTGCAGCCACCTCTACCACCATTACATCCGGATGTACCACCTCGGTTGCTCCCTCTAGCTGGGAGGAGGGTTCTCCGGCGGGGACATACACGTGAGTATGAGGTTCAGCATAATCTCTCCTTGTGCAGGGATATCTTGGATTTGCTGGAGGGCGCACATGTAAATGTATATCTAAGTTTACTTGTCATAGCTTCACATATATTGCGTATACTCACGTTTTCTATTGTTACGTAATAGCTCATCTGGATACAATATAGATACGCATTGATAGATGGCTTGCCCGATTATTGCTCGGCCTACCGACTTATGTGGGGCTCTTCCGTCCCGTTAATGTGCCTTGATATTATGGAGCATCATGCCACCAAGCGGGTACTTCGCCAGTTTGGCCGTCCGCAACTCGTGCCGACACCTCTCGCTTGGCAGACCACACATTTCCAGCGGGATGACCATTCCAGAATGGACGACACATATTTGGCATGGCTAGAGGAGCAGATCGATACTTGGAACCAACAATTTGACCTGATTTTGCCACCTCCCTTTACCGAGTTGGCCGGATACTGAGCATGATTATATGGGCTAGTATCGCGATGTTACTTGACTTTTCGTTGGGAATCCCATTCATCGAGCTGGCAATCGATATGTTCCATACGCTAGGAGGCATGAGACACTGGTATGTTATTTGGTATTCTTACTTATAACTATGACATAGAGTTTCATAATTTATATTTTACATGTTGTGCAGGCTATTGGACTACATTTATTCCACCAATTAACTGCAAACGCCGCAGCATGCCGGCGAGGGAGCGACCATTTTGCACGAGTACGGCCGGCAGGTTATAGAGCTGGCTGCCCGGACACTACAACGAGCTCGGGAGGATGAGCGCTTAGTATACGACCCTGCTTATATGACACCAGAGCACTACCATCGAGCTAGGGCTATCCCACAAGGTAGGAGAGCACGAGTTAGGGTTGTCCCACCAGGCAGGGGTTCCCCACGAGGCAGGGCTGTCCCACAGGGTCGTGGGGTCGGCGAGAAGGTGGTCCCCAGTAAGGGGCATTGAGGCACCTGTTGAGGATGTTGGAGCCGATCTATCGGGTAACCTCCATCAGCCAGACGAGCATCACAGTAACATGCCGTCATTCAACCTTCAGTTGCCGCTCACTCCAGCGACTCCACAAGTGACCCCATCGGATCCATTAATGGTCACGGGCATAAGCATTACCGGAGAGGATTAGGAGCAGTACTTTTCAGGCCCATCAACCGTTGCTGAGGATCGGCCGACCCAAGATGTGGATGGTGGGCGCCGGCTGAGTTATGGCTCATCATCAATCGGTGTTAGGGCGCATGTATGTTTGTATTACTATTAAATTTAAATTTATTTTTATCTCATTGATTTGCCATAAATAACTTTATAATTTTCTTATTAAGGCTTCATCCCCACCAGTCACGGAGGCCACTTTGTGCGATTGTGAACAGGATGCTACAGATGCTTATATTCAGGAGCCCGACAAGACCACGGTAAGACAATTTAACTTTTTTGACTTAGCACGTGCATTACTAATATATATTTTCATATATTGAGCTGAGTTATTCTTCTATAGGTTATTGATAGACTGACGACCCTTTCTACCAATCCTGCCAGCACTTTTGACGATCATGCTACAGCACATCCTGCGATAAAGAAGCGATGCGATGAGGATGATCCTGATAGAGTATCCGGGTAAGATGAGATGTGCCTCAGGCCAGCGGTTGCATTGAAGCACACAGGCTGTGGGACACATTGATTTTTTATTTTTATTTTATGTAAATATTATTTTACGTAAATAATAATAATTTTTTATGTTTACATTATGTGCGCATTATGTTTTTATTTCCCCGTTTCTTCTTTATTTTAATACTACAATAAAAGAACAAATATAGAAACTTAACATAATGTAAATTCAGTACAACTAATGAAAACACATGACACGGAAAATATAAAGATAAAGTACTACACTCAACACATACATATTATTGTTTAGTCACGATAACCTATTATTCTCTGCTCTAACCACTTAAATTTCTCTTCCAGATTATTTTTTCTTCTTCCGTCTCTTTTAGTTTCTCTTTCAACTCCGCAATTTCTAGTATATACATAATCTCATCATCCCAGTATCTTTTGGTCAAATCATGATAATACTGCAAGGACTCTTTGTAGCATTCCTGCTTACATGGTTCATCAAACCAAACCTCAAAATTGCAAAAATTTCCGTTGTTGCCTCCAAACCTATTCATACACATCCAGTATCTGCGCCCAACTTGACCATCATCCCAACAGTTCGCCAACATACATCGTTTGACACATTGGCACACTGGTATATAAATGCGTTGACATTTGTTAAAGTGCAGAAAAACTGCTTTTATGAAAATTTTTGCTATTTGTTATGGTTAAGAGCAGAAAATAACTTGAATGCGCCTGTTATTGATAGGCAAGGCAACACAAATTTAGTATTTAACCGCTCTATGCTCACACATAATGTAGTATTTAACCGCGTTATGCTTCGCGTGTTAAAGATTCTTTCGGATACAAAACAGCTTTTTCGCAGGCGAGCAACTTTTCAGATTGACAAGACAACACACTTAACGTAGTATTTAACCGCGCTATGCTCATACATAATGTAGTATTTAATCGCGCTATGCTTCGCATGTTAAAGATTCTTTCGGATACAAAACAGCTTTTTCACAGGCGGACAACTTTTTAGATAGACAAGACAACATACATAATGTAGTATTTAACCACGCTATGTTTCGCATGTTAAAGATTCTTTCAGATACACAACAGCTTTTTTGCAGGCGCGCAGCTTTACAGATCGATAAGACAACACACATAACATAGTATTTAACCACGCTATATGTGCTCTCACATAACATAGTCCTTAACTGTGCTATGCTTCGCGTGTCAAAGATTCTTACATAACATAGTATTTAACCGCGCTATATATATTCACATATTTATCAAACATATTCCTCCTCTGATAGTGTGGTTTTCTAATAATTTTAGAGTGAAATTTGGAAGTCAAAGTAAAAAAATTATTTTTTAATCCAATACTATTTTTGATTACATGAATGGGAGGGAGAAATTCATTAATTTAATCTACTGAAAAATCTTAAATATCAATAAGATTTATAGATAGAGAAAACATAATTTTATTTAATACATCTTGCAACATAAACAAGTATATACACTTATTACAACCACATTACGAAAAAAAATACTACGTGTATCCTTAATAGTTGGGCACATTGGATGAACTTCCTAAGGAACTGGATTACCACCGCCACCCAAACCAAATGAAGGACATTTACGATGGTCGTGTCATGTTTGCGAGCATACCATATTTACTCTCATAAATGGTATCATCAACATCCATTTAGTTCTGCATTCGCGTTCTTTTTTGCACTTGTAGCTTTTACAAGTAGTCCTTATTATACACCATTTTAAATGGTCCTGGCGGACAATAATGCTTAGAACTCACTGGCTGCAGCTGCCCACTATATGTGTTTAAGTATGCAACAACACTGTATTGTCTATCAACATAGTTGGTTGTCCCTAAACCTGTATGTTGAAAGCACTTCATGGAATGTGAGCACACTTGTGGTAGATGGACCATTTCCCATAAGAACAGACTTGCTGTTTCATTTACGGTGTGTATATTTTTCTCCCAGTGTTGATAGATAGTGGTGCGAACTTCAAAAATATTTCGCTCGTTGCAATAATATAAAAGTGAATGTCAATGTGCTCGCCTCCTGTATTTCTCAAATATTTTTATTGATATTGGCATAAATTCAACACCCCTCTCTATCAATTCTGATGCACCTCTATGTCTTTCAACAAACCTCTCCGTCATCTGTTTGAATGGCATCCGCACTATGGCAGTGACAGGCAATCCACGTGCAGACTTTAATAACCCGTTGAAAGACTCCGACACATTTGTAGTCAGGGTTCCCTATCGTCTGCCACCATCAGCATGCAATGCCCATATGTGAAACTTATGTCACATCAATCAATGATAGACTCTTTCGTCTAACTACCAAATCGATTCCATGTGCCTCCTGAATTTGCACTCCCGGTGATCAGTTGCGGCATCCACATTAAATCATGCAAGTCTTTGTTGGGATATTTCTTCTGGAAATTGGCCTTCAGGTGCCTCACAAAGTAACAATGGTATTCATAGGGTTCCTGCCATTCAGGAAAATGCTCTACAGAACTTAATATCCCACCATGCCAATCAGATATTAGAAAAATACATGAACGTTTTTTAACAATATGCTGCTTCAAGTGGTTCAAAAATAGAGTCCACGTCTCTTGGCCTTCATTGGCACATATGACAAAAGCTAGTGGAAATATTTGTCCATTAGCATCTACTGCAACGGCGATCAACAACTTAACATCATACTTTCCATATATATGAGTACCGTCTATGAAAATTACTGGACGACAATGCACAAACCCATCAATTGCTGGTTTAAATGCGCGGAACACGTATCTGAATATATATTTTGGTATTCCTGCACTCCGCTCAAGCTTCCATTCAACAACAGTCCCGGGGTTAAAGTGTTGCAATATGGCCATGTACCTGGGTAGAGATACAAATGACTTATCCCAGTCACCATAAATAATTTTAAATGCACGTTTGCGCCTGAGATATGCCTTTCTTTTTGTCGCGACCGGATTTTTTTACCCTCGAGAGTCGTGATAGCGCCTACTCGTAAAAGCTAGGTAAGCTGAGTGTTACAGATTTTATTACCCTTTTTCCTCAACCCTTTAACAATTATGAGTTAACATATGATCAACAGCGAAATAAAAATGCGGAAGATGAAATTTAATAATTTACCTTAATACAAATAATATTCCATAACAATAATCCACCCAGAACTGGTGTCACAATCTCACGGACTGTCTAAGAATACTACAAATAGGGTCTGAACAAAGAAAAATACATGTATGTCAAATAAGTAAGAATAGAAGGAAATAGGATCGAAGGGGATGGCAAGGCATGCAGACGTCTGCAGGACTACCTTGGTTCTCCACTGGACTAAAGGCATCAACCTCACTGTGGTCCAAATACTCTAGCACCGGGATCTGCACACAGTGTAAAGTGTAGTATCAGCACAACTGACCCCATATGCTAGTAAGTATCGAGGCTAACCTTGGCGAAGTAGTGACGAGGCTAGGACAAGACTACCAAATAAATATGTGCAGTTAAATCATATACGGCAAATAATGATAACAGAAACTAGCAGTTAAAGATGGGAAGGGGGAACATGTTGCGGGGAATATTAAATACTAACATAATTTCAGTAGAGAAACATAAAGAACACCATAATTTCATATCAACAAGAATAAGGAAAACAGTAACAAATGCACGGCATCACCCTTCGTGCTTTTACTCTCGTTCTCACCAATAGAATCAATATTCACTTTTATTCTTTCTTGTTGTGACATGCAACCCGATCCTAACCATATAATATTGTTGCAGCGTGCAACCCGATCCCAATCATACAATACTGTTGTGGCGTACAACCCGATCCTAATCATATAATACTGTTGCGGCGTGCAACCCAATCCCAATCATATAATGATGTTGCGGCGTGCAACCCGACCCCACCTATCCACCCTTATTACTCTTTGTTGCGATGTGCAACCCGATCGCATGTAATATTATTGCGGCATGCAACCCGATCCCAATATATAAATTAACACCAATCACAAAAGATTCCCAACAAGGGAACAATTGTATAACAACAATATCCTGATAAGGAAAAATAATATCATAAGCAATAACATCCCGGCAAGGGAAATAATATCATAAACAGTAACATCCCGGCAAAAAAAATAATATCATAAACAATAACATCCCGGCAAGGGAATCAACAATATATCTCATCTCATTTCCACAATCACTTCACAACATAAGTCTCAACTTGAGCCAATGCTCAACAATGGTCAATTACCAAGAATACTTTCATAAGCCTTGTTCAACATTTATAATCATCATATTAAGCATGGACAATACATAACAGACACTACTAGAAATTGGGGCTATAGCAAAGTTTCTTATTGCAACGGATCTTTAACCGTTGCTATAGGCGGTGTACCGCAACAGTTTTAACAGTTACCAAAGGTTATTGGAACTATTGGGACACTTTAGCACCCAAACCGTTGCAATATTTTACTAACCGTTACAATAGAAATTTATATGGAAGCAATTTCTATAACCGTGGCAATAAATCTATCTACTGCAACGGTTGATTAACAATATATCTCTATGGCAACGTTCATTAATTCCCTCCTTATTTTTCACCCAATTTTTCAACACCCGCTAAAATTATTTTTATATCTAATAAAATACTATTATCTAAATCCCTAATTTTAGTACATCCCTCACTCGCTCCTTCGGCATTTTCTCCCAAACATTAACAGACGCCTCTATCGTTCATCCGAAAATTACTAGGACCCCATCCATCATCGGCGGCTGCTTTTCCCAAAATTCCCAAAAGTCAGTCTTTTGCTGTTTTCGATCGAGGATGAATGTACACAGGTAGGTTACCTGGATTAATGTTTCCATGTTTATACCTAGAATGGTAATTCACATATTTACTTTGTCCTCTTTGTAGAGCTTGAAATGTTAAATATGGTTCCATTCTATGCCTAAACAATAATTTATAGATTTACTTCATCCTCTTTTGTAGAGCTTTAAAAGTTTCAATATGCTAAAATTGATTTTTTTCCTTTCCTAATGACGTGATGCAGGTTTTGCATTCAGATCCTGTGGTTGCTAATATTGAAGGGTAATATTTTTACCCTAATCCTTTAGGGTTTCTCCAATTGGTGTTCGAGTTTATGGTCAGAGAATTGAAAGACAAGTTGAAAATCGAAGAGCCCTCATTCTTTCTTGTTCAACTTATTAATTTTTTTCCTTCCTTAAAGTGGTGAGTATTTTCTACTAAAGCTTTGATTCTAAGTTAGAGATCTATAAGGGTCTTTTTGTACTGTAATTTCTCCATTTCGCTCTCGATTTTATGAGGAAAAAAATCATCCTAATTTAATCATATTTTCTATTGTAAAGGTCGCATATTTTCCCCTTTGAAGCGGACTAGCAGCAGTTTGCTTTGTATTTAACGAGCAATTTGCTTTTATAGTCTTAAATCCCGCCCTAGATCGAAGGGATAAATTTTAAATTTAGATATAATTTTGTCTTTTTCTTTCTAAACTCCCAGTTAAGTTGGGTTAAAATGAAAAAGCTATTACTATGTTTTATGTGTTTTTTGTGTCTCAGTTTCCTGTAATTCTTCCCTCTAATATTGCAATTCTTGAACTAAATTAACCTTGTGATTTTGGTTTCACGGTGAGCAGAATATGAGTAGTTCCTGGTTTGAATTACCTACAGTTCATCAGAATATATGTTTTATCATCTTAGTAGGGCTTGTCTAAAATCACAATCAAATCATATAGCCACTTCCCATCATCATCATCCTTTTCAGTGTCGAGCTGTTGAGCTATGTTTTAATGTGGCACTTAATAGGCTTCCAACAAGTCCTAGTCCACTTCTTCATGGCCAGCCTTGTTTGTCTAATGCTTTCATTGCTGCACTCAAAAGAGCACAAGCTCATCAGAGAAGAGGCTGCATAGAACAACAGCAATAGCAGCCTCTTCTGGGTATTAAGGTTGAGTTAGAGCAGTTTATTTTGTACATTTTAGATGACCCTAGTGTTAGTAGGGTTATGAGAGAAGCTGGTTTCTCTAGCACTTTAATTAAAAGCATAAAAATATGCAGGGCGTTGATGAAAATGAACTCGCTTACTTCCTCGCCAAACATTTGGTCAACAAAAATAGGTCAATTATGATAAAACTCATCAACCAATAAAAAGTAAATAGTTGAAAAAACAATAACATTTCTCTAAAAGCAAAATATTTTGGAACATTAGGAATCAACTTCTTATGTTTCTTCATCTTTCAGTGCTACAATAGTAGCCTTGCTGGGATTTACTCTAAAACTAGCTCTACTGATTCTTACTCAAAAATTCTTAGCTAGAATAATTAAGAAAAAGCCTATTAACATATATGTTTATATTGTATAAGATAAATTCTGGATTTCCTTCTCAGAAAAATAAATTTTAGATTTTGAAATTCTTTCTTGTTCAAAGATTGTGTGGTTCAAAATGTTACACTGAATCTGGTTGGAATATTCAGTTAATAAGGATTTTAATGATCGGAAAAAATATGAGATTGGTTAGTTGTTAGATATTTTACAGCTCCATTATGTTTCACGAATTAGTTTTAAGTGTGGGCTACTACCAAAAGTGTGTTGATTGACTTATTTATTTGCAGAAAACATCCAAAATCAATACCGAGAATCGAAAAAAGTTATGGTATCCACACACTGTTTGCAAAAAGTTATGCTCTAATCTGCGAGGTTTGATGTTTTCTCTTCTTTTTTTTTTTTTTAAAACTATGAACTTGCTAACTTTGCATAAAAATATTCTTATACCATCTTTTATGTATCTAGGCAGAAAAGAAGGAAATCGTTGATACTTCGGATACTCTATCAAGTGAAGACATCTTTGTGGCTACAAGAAAAAGAAAACATGGTCGAGTATACAAAGGCTCATATGAGAATACAATTAGTAAAACTGTAAGAAATTTCTAATTTAATGTTTGCTGTGATTTTTAGTGTAGTTTACTAGTTTTGTACTCGTCGGCTCTTTAAATATGTAATGCAGTAAAAGATTTTCCTTCAAGCAATACACTAAATAGTTCATATATGGTCTTTCTGCCATGTGCAGAGGTCTTTTTGAGTATTCTAAAATATATGACCTTTAGTATCTATAATCTAAGAGGTCTGTGCACATATCTGATAAGGGAAATGCACTTATATCCATTATATAATTGTGAATCACTCCATGGTTTGATGGTAGTCATTTAAGACTGTTTGTTGCTCTTTAGCATGTGATATCCATATCTTTGGGTATTGCTCCGGTGTCATGCCTGAAAATGAACTCATATGTCACTGTAGTCCATCTAAAAGCTTACTGGAATCATGCTTCCTCCCCTCTTCTGAAGGATTTATGTGGTTTCTATCAATTTTCTGCCATGTACATGGTTATCGTTGAAAATATATTCATGTCATTTAAGTTGGATTTAGATCCAACTAATTGGAAGAAATGGACATCACAAGCTCTTGTCTTGTGTACTCTCTTTATGCACAAATAATTTTAGAAGTTTGAATATTAACATTTTATATCATTTATCCATTTTCAATATTGACGTTTCATTTCTTCCATTTTGTTCATAAAGATGATAGGAAAACAATGAGTAATTAGTTGATGTCCATTATCACATGCTTACTCCTTTCGGATAATCTGTTAAGTTAATTTGTTCTTTATTATAGACTCAATTTTATTTTCTTAATTCTTTTCTCTTGCATTGGTTTGTAGGATGAAATGGTGAGAATACAATCAACTCAAGAAAGTGAAGACGACAGTGATTAAGTTGACGTTTTTGCATCAGTCATGCGACCTGAGCATCCAGGTCGCAAAATATTGTATGGTCGAGGAGTTACCAAGACTGTCTTAAAAAGAAAATGAGAGATTCTAGATCCTCTGTAGATGCTACTGATGAGATGATGCAACAAAAAATAGAGGAAATGGAAGAGAGGATCCAACAAAGAATGAAGGAAAAGTTCAATCGTCAGCAGTAACAATCAAGGTCAGTCCGTACCAAGTGTTACACCTCTTCTCTTACTTCTTCTCCTCCTATTTTTTTATGTGTTTGGGAAGGAGAATTGCTGCATTTTGCAGCAGCTTTTGGGAAGGTTGTTTTTACAGCTGTTTTGCTGCATTTTTGGGTGATATTTGCAGTTGTTTTGCTGCATTTTGTGTAATTTTTACATCTATTTTGCTTTATTTTTAGCATCTTTTCGGCTGCATTTTAATGAAGGTTTCTGCTGATTTTTTTTATGGAGTTCCTAATGGAGGTTTTTGTATTTTTACCTGATGTTCTCTTGCTCACCCAGGCATGTAATAATTGTATAACAAAGAAGAATCTAGACACGTTCTGGTTTTGAGTGTCATATGATAACCAAATGAAAGGCCTTATTACAAAAGTCATGTTTGATGTGGAATAAAATTTATTTCTGCTGAATGTGCATATTATTTTGTAACCAAATGTGCATATATATATATATATATATATATATGCATGCTCATTATTTAACTGAAACTCAATTAGATCTTGCAACTGATCAAGTTGAATGCCATGTTCTTATTTTTGTTGCCTTTTTTTTTTTTGCAATGCTTTGGTGCAGCTTGTCCATTTTAAGAGTTGTATGTTAATTTCTCTTGAAGGATACTAACTTTATTTATACTCTTTTGTAAAGGTGGAGTAGATGAAGAAATGGAAGACGAAGGCAGTGATGATCTAGACCTTACTTAAGAAGAATTTTGAATTGTTGTAGATGCATGGTCTAGGATTAATGTTTGTTATCAACATTTTGAGACTTACTTCTAACTCTTGAAATGTAAAACGTGTGCTATTGGGGTAGAACATTTCACTTTTATGGATATTATTAGCTTGTTGGACAATTTAGATTATGAATAGTTTCATTTTGTTATTTATATAAATTTTGGTAATTTATGATTTATTGTATATGTAAATATTTATTTACAACAAGGGCAATATTTTCGATTCAATTAAATTGTTACAATAGCCTACTAGAACTGTTACCATAGGAGTCATGTGACGTTCCAATAGAAAATGTAAACCATTGCAACAGGACCAACAAACCGTTCCAAGATAAGTTATAAGTCGTTGCAATAGGTAGTTCAAACCGTTGCAATAGCTGGAAGAAATCGTTCTCATAGTCATATATTGTCGTAACAATAGCTTACATAACCGTTGGTTAAACGATATGGTAACGTTTATTGACCGTTGCATTAAAAGTTATGGTAATGGATTTCAACTGTTGCAGTTGAAAGCATAGTTGTTCCAATAGGGAGATGAATAACCGTTGCGATAGACCACACTATAGCAACGATTTTGGTGAACCGTTGCAAGAACCATTCCTTAAACTCTATTGGCACGCGAGCTGTGGAACGGGCGTACAACCGTTGCAATATCTCTATGGCAACGGTTTACCTATCTGTTGCAACAGATTTCCATGTGTTGCCATAGGCACATTTTCCAGTAGTGAGAGTCACAACAATTATAGTATAAGACTCACGGGCATGCTTGACACCAACATATAAATACTCGTCACCACAGCTATACGTCGTACTCAACACTTAACACATAGCAAATAAGACCCCAACTCATATTCCCTCAAACTAAGGTTAGACCAAACAATTATTTCAATGCCACGAACACAATCAAGCCTCAACTATGTCACGACCCCAACCCCGGTCATGATGGCGCCCAACACACAGCTAGGCAAGCCCGATCTTTCAACAATATTTCCCACCTTAAACGGATCATAGATGCAAAGCACATGGAATAATTATTAAGCCATTTTATCAAAAATCTAGAAATAACGATTGAATATACGAAAATTTAACAAAATACTGCAACATAACCCCCAAATAGGATCCGGTGTCACGAATATGAGCCTCTAATACAGAATGTCAACCTACTACAAGTCTGTCTAAGAAATGCGGAATAAAAGATGGATATAGAAGGGAGAGATTAAGGCTGCGAACGCCATGCAGCTACCTCGATACTCCCGGATGCTGCTGCGCTACTAAATAAATCCTCACTCAGCCTGTGGGGTACCTGAATCTGCACGCAAGATACAGGGAGTAATGTGAGTACTCCGACCCAGTGAGTAATAAACATAAATAAAGGCTGAGAATAAGAAATCATGGAATAATACAAAGTAAACTATAACGGGCAGTCCAGAACATTTAATAGTAAAGCAACAAGCCGATGAAATTCGAGTACAGATACTAAAGCAGGCATAACATATAAAGAAATAAATGCATGAGTGCAATGCAATGCATATGATGGTATCCTCTGGTACCCGCTGTGGCGTGCAGCCCGAGCCATCCATATATTTATCGTCGATGACGCTCACTGGGGGTGTGTACAGACTCCAGAGGGGCTCCTACAGCCCAAGAGCAATATCAAGCCATCTCGTGGCATAAACCAGGCCCTCGGCCTCAATATCAGTATAATCAACCAGGCTCTCGGCCTCAATATCAATGTAACATTGCTGCGGCGCGCAGCCCGATCCATGCTCAGTCTAGAAATCATCATAAGCCCCTCGGGCATTTGTAAAAAAAATAGTAGTTCACAGCCCAAAATATCATTTAGAGATATCATTTAAGTTTTCAAATCTTAGAAAGAGGGCTGAGTTTGCAAAACAATACTTAAAACCTTGGACTGATATCAATTAATATGCAAAATGTGCGAAACAGTGATATCAATCCCTGAAGGATTCAAATAATTGTCAAGAAGCCCAAATATAACAATTAAATCCAAGTAAAGATGATTATCAAACAAGTCTTAGCCAAAAACACTGTATAAACATCACGCAGGATGGACCAAGTCACAATTCCCAACCACGAACGACCCCGCACTCGTCATAGAGCGCGTGTCTCGCCTCAATATAACGTTACGATATAAAATTTCGGGGTTTCAAACCCTCAGGATATCATTTACATCTATTACTCACCTCAAGCTGGCCAAAAGTCTAGCTCGCTATGCCTTTTCCTCTCGAATCGACCTCTTTGTGCGTCAAACCTGATCAAAACCACAAGGAATACGTTATAATAGGCCAAGGGAACATAACCCAATCGAAAATACTCGAAAAATATCGAAAATCACGAAATTGGCAAAACCTAAGCCCCGGATCCACTTCTCGAAAAATTAGAAAATTCACATTACCGGATTCCTCATCTAGCCACGATTCTATACATATCAAATTTACCAAAATCCGAGCTCAAATGCTCCCTCAAACACCAAATTTTCATTCAAAAAGTCAACTCTAGTTCTTCCATTTTTAATCAAATTTTCATGACTTTAAGTGTTGATTCTTCAATAAAATAATGTTTCTAGGTCATAAGACTCACCTCCAATCAATTTCCGTCGAAACCCTCTTTAATCCTCGTCAAAAAGCTCCCAAGGTTGCTCAACAATGGTGAAAATAAGACCTAGCTCGCGGAGGAAATAATATAAATCTGCCCAGTTATTTCCGCATCTGTAGCTTCCGCTCATGTGGTCCAAGTCCGCTGCTGTGGAATTTCAATTAAGGGCCACGACCGCTTCTGCGGTCCATAAGTCGCTTCTGCGGACTTCTTCCGCTTCTGCGGACTTCTTTCGCTTCTGCGGAATACCAAAAAAATATCCAGGTCCACTTCTGCGACCTCCTTCCCGCATCTGCGGCTTCGCAGATGTGGTCCCCCTCATCGCTTTTGCGGAAACAGCCTAAGTCTCAGGCCTTCGCATCTACGTCTCCTTCCTTCGCTTCTGCATGACCGCACCTGTGGTCCCATAACCGCAGGTGCGAAAACACCAGATACCAACATCCCTTTTTCTTGCAAAAATCCCAAAACTCTCCGTTTAACCATCCGAACTCACCCCGAGACCCCCGGGGCCTCAAGCAAAAGCACCAGCACATCCTAAAATATCATTCAAACTTGTTCCAATCATCAAAACACATCAAACAACACCAAAATTGTCAATTCTTATCGGATTCAAGCCTAAGTTCTCCAAAAACTTCCGAATTACGCATTCGATCAAAAACCTAATCAAAACACCTCCGAATGACCTAAAATTTTTCGCACACATCCAAAATTACCTAACGGAGCTACAGAAACTCTCGGAATTCTATTCCGACGCTCGGATCAAAATCTCACCTATCAACCGGAATTCGCCAAAATACTAACTTCACCAATTCAAGCCTAATTATACACCGGACCTCCAAAATCACTTCCGATCACACTCCTAAGTCACAAATCACCTCCTGAAGCTAACTGAATCACCGGAAATCTCATCCGATCCCTCTAACTCATAAATCAATGTCCGGTTGACTTTTCCAAACCAAACCTTCCTTAAAGAGACTAAGTGTCTCAATTCCTACCAAAACCAATCCAATTCAATTCTAACACACCAAATGACGATAATGAAACATGAAGAAACATAAAATGGGGAAACGGGGCGGTAACACATGAGACGACGGGTTGGGTCGTCACATCCTCCCCAACTTAAACAAACGCTCATCCTCGAGCGGGTCAAGAAACATACTTGAAGTCTCAAATAGGTGAGGATATCTGCTCCGCATCTCCTGCTCGGTCTCCCAGGTAGCCTCCTCTTTGGGCCGACCTCTCCACTGCAGCTTCACCGAAGCTATATCCTTTGATCTCAATTTTCAAACCCGACGACCCCAAACAGCCACTAGCTCCACATCATAGGTCAAATCACCATGCAACTGAACTGTGCTGAAGTCCAACACATGAGACGGGTCCCCAACATACTTCTGGAGCATAGAAACATGGAATACCGGATGAACGCCCGACAAGCTGGGTGGAAAGGCAAGCATATAGACCACCTCTCCAATCCTCCTACGTACCTCAAAAGGCCTTTCTTTTCAAAACTCATGAAGCCCTTCATGGGTGAAACCTTCAGCAAGACCTTCTCGCCCTCCATATAAGATACATCTCGAACCTTCCGGTCCGCATAACTCTTCTGACGTGACTGAGCTATACGAAGTCTCTCTTGGATCACTTTAACCTTCTCTAAGGCATCATGGACCAACTCTGTCCCCAATAGCCTAGCCTCGCCGGGCTCAAACCAACCAACCGGAGATCTACACCGTCTCCCATATAAGGCCTGATAAGGTGCCATCTGAATGCTGGATTGATAGATGTTGTTGTAGGCAAACTCTGCAAGTGGCAAGAACTCAACCCAAGAACCTCCAAAATCAATAACACAGGCACGCAACATATCCTCCAATATTTGAATGGTACACTCGGACTGCCCGTCCGTCTGAGGATGAAATAGTTGTGCTCAGCTCCACCTGTGTGCCCAACTCCCGTTGAAAAGTCCTCCAAAACTGGGAAGTGAACTGAGTAACCCTATCTGAGAAAATAGAAACTGGGACCCCATGCAACCGAACAATCTCCCAGATGAAAATCCCTGCCAGCCGCTCCGAAGAATAGGTAGTACACACCGGAATGAAGTGCGCGGACTTAGTCAGTCGATCCACAATCACCCAAATCGAATCAAACTTCTTCGAGGTCTGAGGAAGACCACTCACAAAATCCATAGCAATCCTCTACCACTTACACTCTGGAATATCCATCCGCTGAAGTACACCACCCGGTCTCCGATGCTCATATTTCACCTGCTGACAGTTGAGACACCGAGATACATAACCCACAATATCTTTCTTCATTCTCCTCCACCAGTAGTGCTGCCTCAAATCTTGATACATCTTCGCGGCACCCGGATGAATGGAATACCGCGAGCTATGGGCCTCATCATGATCAACTCTCTAAGCCCATCTACATTGGGCACACAAATCCGACCCCGCATCCTCAATACACCATCATCACCAAGGGTCACATATCTGGCGTCGCCATGCTGAGGATCATCATACTGGCGCTCTCTGGTGCGATCATATAAGGAAGAGCCAGAAACCACGCAAGCCAATACCCGACTGGGCTTTAAAATGTCTAATCTCACAAATCGATTGGCCAACGCCTGAACATCAACTACAAAAAGGCCTCTCCCCGACTAGAATGTACGCTAAACTCCCCATACTGACTGACTTTCAGCTCAAAGCATCGGCCACTACATTGGCATTTCCCTGATGATACAAAATAGTAATATCATAATCCTTTAGCAACTCAAGCCACCTCCGTTGCCTCAAATTAAGATCCTTCTTCTTGAACAAATGCTGAAGACTGCGATGATCGGTGAATACCTTACAAGATACGCCGTATAAATAGTGCCTCCAAATCATCAAAGCATAAACTATAGCAGCCAACTCTAAGTCATGAACAAGGTAGTTCTTCTCATGGGGCTTCAACTGACGAGAAGCATAAGCAATCACTCTACGCTCCTGCATCAATACACAGCCAATCCGGACTCTCCAAGCATTACAATAGACAGGGTAAGAACCTGAAGTTGATGGCAAAACTAATACTGGGGCTATGGTCAAAGCTGTCTTGAACTTCTGGAAGCTCTCCTCGTGCTCGTCTGACCATATAAATGGGGCATCCTTCTGCATCAACTTGGTCAAGGGCGAAGCAATAGATGAAAAACCCTGGACGAACCGGCGATAATAACCCACCAAACCAAGGGAAGTACGAATCTCTGTGGTGGAAGACGGTCTAGGCCAACTCTGAACTGCCTCTATCTTCTTTGGATCAGCCTGAATAACATCGCTGGACACCACGTTCCCCAGGAAAGCCATAGAACCGAGCTAAAACTCACACTTAGAGAACTTTGCATAAAGCTTCTCCTCCATCAGTCTCTGTAATACAACTCACAAATGTTGTGCGTGCTCCTCCTGGATATGTGAGTACACCAGGATATCATCAATAAAAACAATAACAAATGAATCCAGCTACGGAAGAAACACATTATTCATCAAATGCATGAACGCTGCTGGGGCATTAGTCAGCCCAAAGGACATAACAAGAATCTCATAGTGCCCATATCTAGTCCTGAAAGCAGTCTTCATAATATATGAAGACCTGATCTTCAACTGGTGATAGCCTGAACGGAGATCAATCTTGCAGAATACCCTTGCCCCCTGAAGCTGGTCAAATAAATCATCAATACAAGGCAGGGGATACTTGTTCTATGTTACTTTTTTCAATTGCCTGTAGTCAGTGCACATTCTCATTGTTCCATCTTTCTTTTTCACAAATAGAATTGGTGTACCCCACGGTGACACACTAGGCTGAATGAACCCCTTTTCTAGGAGTTCCTGAAGCTGATCCTTTAATTCTTTCAACTCCGCTGGTGTCATGAAATACGGAGGAATGGAAATGGGCTGAGTGCCCGGCACCAGGTCAATACCAAAATCAATATCCCTGTCCGGTGGTATGCCCAGCAGGTCTGCGGGAAACACATCAGGGAAATCCCTCACAATAGGAACATAATCAAAGCTATGAGTCTGAACTCCAACATCCCTCACAAATTCCAAATATGAAAGGCAACCCTTCCAACCATACGCTGGGCCTTCAAGAAAGGAATAACTCGACTAGGAACATAATCAGTCACCCCTCGCCACTTGATCCTCGGAACACCCGGCATAGTCAAAGTGATTGTCTTAGCATGATAGTCTAGAATATCATGACACGGAGATAACCAGTCCATGCTAAGAATAACATCAAAGTCTACCATGCTCAACAGCAATAAATCAACTCGGGTCTCCAGACCCCCAATAGTCACAAGACAAGACCGATACACATGGTCTACAACAATAGTATCGCACACCGGGGTAGATACATAAACAGGTAAAGCAAGACACCCTCGGGTCATACCCAGATGATGAGCAAAATATTAGGACACATATGAGTAGGTAGAACCGGGATCAAATAAGATAGAGGCATCTCTGTGGCAGACTGAGATAATACATGTGATAACAGCATCTGATGCAATGACATCTGTCCTACATGGGATAGCATAAAATCGAGCCTGGCCACCTCCTGATCGGCCTCCACCTCTGGGGCGGCCCCTGGCTTCCTGGCCTCCACCCCTATCTGACTGGGCGGGTGCTGAAGAAACTGGAGTAGAAGACGAGGGGTGATCCCTCTGCTCAAACTGACCACCATGACGTCGAGGACACTACCTCTTCATATGGCCAAACTCATTGCACTCGTAGAAACTACCAGGTACTGGAGAAGGGGACTGAAGGGAACCCCTCGCACCAGAATAACCAGCCGATGCACTTGGCGCAGAAGAACCCTGAGCTTAAGGGGCATAAGATGAGCTCTGAGCTGGGAGGGCACTAAGTGAAGGTTGCCCCTGCTGGAACCCCTGAAGGCGCACCACTATACTCTGGACGGGTCGACTGAGGAGGCATGAATGAACGACCTCTACCACGTTGGAACTGGCCCCTAGACGGAGCACCACTGAAACTGAGGAGGCATGAAGGAACGACCTCTTGGCCTCCCTCTCCTCACGCTCCCTGCGGTGAACCATCTCAATATCACGAGCAATGTCGACTACCTCCTCGAACGAAGCACCCAATACTCTCTCTCTAGTCATCAAAATGCTGAGGGAATAGTTGAGGCCATCCACGAACCTTCTGATCCTCTCCCGATCCGTCGGGATCATCCAAGTAGCATGACGGGCCAACTGTGAAAATCTCATCTCCTACTGGGTCACAGACATGTCTTCCTGAGTCAACCACTTAAACAACCTACGCAGCTCCTCTCTGCGGGACTGCGGTACATACTTCTCCAAGAAGAGAGTGGAGAACTGCTGCCAGGTAAGGGGCACTGCACCAACAGGCCTACGCCTCTCAAAATCCTCCCACCAGGTAAATGCAGCCCCAGAGAACTGGAAGGTAGTAAAAGCCACACCACTCGACTCCAAAATCCCTGCGGTGCGAAGCATACACTGACACTTGTCAAGAAAACCCTGGGCATCCTCGCCCTCAGCACTACTAAATGTCGAAGGCTGGAGCCTACCGAATCTCTCGAGATGACGCTGCTCATCATCGGGCATAGTTGGAACCCATAGTCCTGAACTGGTACAACCGGCTGAGCTGGAGCTGCTCCCGGTGTCTGCAATTATTGTACAACCTGCTCAGGTGTGCTAGCAACGGGGGTCTGATTGCCTCCCCGGCCTGTGAAGTAGCTGCTGTAGTAGTGGCTGAAACTGTCTGAGCCAGGCCAGTGCAAACTAATAATATCTGAGCCAAGGCCTCCTGGAGACTCGGAATCACAATGAGCACTGCCAGTGCCTGGACAGGTGCTGCTGGAGCATCCATAGCTGGAGTCTGGTCCTGAGCTAGGGCAACTGGTGGATCACAGGTGTTGCCCTCGCTGCTCTGCCTCGACCACGACCACGACCGCATCCCCGGCCTCTAGTGGCCTCAGTAGTTGGTACTGGTGGTCGTCCGCCACGTTCGGTAGTGCGAGTCCTCGCCATCTGCGAGAGAATAAAATACAGAAGTTTAGTTCATGGATCAACAAAGTTGCACGACAAGAATTTCAAGAATATAGAGTTTTTCCTAAAGGTTCTGCAGCCTCTTGAGGATAAATACAGACGTCTCTGTACCGATCCGCTAGACTCTACTAAACCAGCTCATGATTCGCGAGACCAAGTAACCTAGGCTCTAATACCAACTTATCACGACCCCAACCCCGGTCATGATGGCGCCCAACACACTGCTAGGCAAGCCCGACCTTTCAACAACATTTCCCAACTTGAAAGGATAATAGATGCAAAGCACACGGAATAATTACTAAGCCATTTTATCAAAAAACTAGAAATAACGATGGAATATACGGAAATTTAACAAAATACTACAACATAGCCCCCAAATAGGATCCGGTGTCACGAATATGAGCCTCTAACACAGAATGTCAACCTACTACAAGTATGTCTAAGAAATGCGAAATAAAAGATAGAGATAGAAGGGAGAGATTAAGGGTGCAAATGCCATGCAGATACCTCGATACTCCCGGATGCTGCTGCGCTGCTAAAAAAATCCTCACTCAGCCTGTGGGGTACCTGAATCTGCATGCAAGGTGTAGGGAGTAATGTGAGTACTCTGAACCAGTGAGTAATAAACATAAATAAAGGCTGAGAATAAGAAATCATGGAATAATACAAAGTAAACTATAACTGGCAGTCCAGAACATTTAATAGTAAAGCAATAAGCTGATGAAATCCGAGTACAGATACTAAAGAAGGCATAACAGATAAAGAAACAAATACATGAGTGCAATGCAATGCATATGATGGTACCCTCTGGTACCCACTACGACGTGCAACTCGAGCCATCCATATATTTATCGTTGATGACGTTCACTGAGGTGTGTACAGACTCCAGAGGGGCTCCTACAGCCCAAGCACAATATCAAGCCATCTCGTGGCATAAACCAGACCCTCGGCCTTAATATCAGTATAATCAACCAGGCTCTCGGCCTCAATATCAATGTAACACTGCTGTGGCGCACAACCCGATCCATGCTCAGTCCAGAAATCATCATAAGCCCCTTGGTCATTTGTTAAAAAAACAGTAGTTCACATCCCAAAATATCATTTAAGTTTTCAAATCTTAGAAAGAGGGCTGAGTTCGCAAAACAGTACTTAAAACCTTGGACTGAGATCAATTAATATGCAAAATGTGTGAAACAGTGATATCAATCCCTGAAGGATTCAAATAATTGGCACGAAGCCCAAATATAACAATTAAATCCAAGTAAAGATGATTATCAAACAAGTCTTAGTCAAAAACATAGTATACACATCACTCGGGACGGACCAAGTCACAATCCCCAACCACAAACGACCCCACACTCATCATAGAGCGCGTGTCTCGCCTCAATATAGCGTTATGATGTGAAATGCCGGGGTTTCAAACCCTCAGGACATCATTTACATCCATTACTCACCTCAAGCTGGCCAAAAGTCTAGCTCGCAATGCCTTTTCCTCTCGAATCGACCTCCTCGTGCGTCGAATATGATCAAAACCACAAGAAATACGTTACGATAGGCCAAGGCAACATAACCCAATCAAAAAGACTCGAAAAATATCGAAAATCACAAAATTGGCAAAACCCGAGCCCCGGACCCACTTCTCAAAAATTAGAAAATTCATATCACCGGATTCCTCATCTCGCCACGAGTCTATACATATCAAATTTATCAAAATCTAAGCTCAAATGCTCCATCAAACTCCAAATTTTCATTCAAAAAGTCAAGCCCTAATTCTTCCATTTTTAATCAAATTTCTATGAATTTAAGTGTTGATTCTTCAATAAAATGATGTTTCTAGGTCATAAGACTCACCTCCAATCAATTACCGTCGAAACCCTCTTTAATCCTCGTCAAAAAGTTCCCAAGGTTGCTTAACAATGGTGAAAATAAGACCTAGCTCGCGAAGGAAATAATATAAATCTGCACAGTTATTTCCGCATCTGCGGCTTCCGCTCCTGCGGTCCAAGTCCGCTCCTGCGGAATTTCAATTAAGGTCCACGACCGCTTCTACGGACTATAAGTCACTTCTGTGACTCCGCTTCTGCGGACTTCTTCCGCTTCTACGGAATACCAAAAAAATATACATGTCTGCTTCTGCGACCTCCTTCCCGCATTTGCGGCTTTGTAGATGCGGTCCCCCTCACCGCTTCTGCGGAAACAGCCTAAGTCCCAGGCCTTCGCATCTGTGGCTCCTTCCTCCGCTTCTGCGTTACCGCACCTGCGATCCCATAACAACAGGTGCGAAAACCCCAGATACCAACAGCCCTTTTCCTTGCAAAAATCCCAAAACTCTCCGTTTAGCCATCTGAACTCACCCCGAGGCCCCCGGAACCTCAACCAAAAGCACCAACACATCCTAAAATATCATTCAAACTTGTTCCAATCATCAAAACACATCAAACAACACCAAAATCGTCAATTCTCATCGGATTCAAGCCTAAGTTCTCCAAAAACTTTTAAATTACGCATTCGATCAAAAACCCGACCAAAACACCTCTGAATGACCTGAAATTTTGCAAGCATATCCAAAATCACCTAATGAAGCTATAGCAACTCTCGAAATTCCAGTCCGACCCTCAAATCAAAATCTCACCTATCAACCGGAATTCGCCAAAATACTAACTTCGCCAATTCAAGCCTAATTCTACATCGGACCTCCAAAATCACTTCCGATCACACTTCTAAGTCAAAAATCACCTCCCGAAGCTAACCGAATCACCAGAAATCTCATCCGAGCCCTCTTACTCATAAGTTAATGTCCGGTTGACTTTTCCAAACCAAACCTTCCTTAAAGAGACTAAGTGTCTCAATTCCTAGCAAAACCAATCCAATTCAACTCTAACACACCAAATGTCGATAATGAAACATGAATAAACATAAAATGGGGAAACGGGGCGGTAACACATGAGACAACGGGTTGGGTCATCACAAACTACCACTTTACCTCTCAACTCCACTTCCAATTCTCTTGTATCTAGTCACAATTTACTTAACGATATCAATAAATGCTAAATAAATCAATTCTAATGCATGAAAAAAAGTTTTCTAATAATTCCCCCAAAAAGTCAAAAATTGCCCCTAGATCCGCTTGGTCAAAACCCGAAGTTCGAACCAAAACCCGATCATCCATTCACCCACGAACTCAAATATATAATTTTTTTTAAAATCGGACATCAAATTAAGGTCCAAATCCCCAAAATTTAAAAATACTAAGTTCTACCCAAAATCACCCAATTTCCCATGAAAAACTCTTGATTTTAAATGAAATCATATAAAAAGATGTTATAGATTGAAGAAAATAAGTTAGAAATTACTTACTAATGATTTGGAGAAGAATCTTTTTTTGGAAAATCGCCCAAGTGAGTTTAGGGTTTGAAAGAGTTTGAAAAATGGATGAAATCCTGTCAAAATCTCATTTAGCAGGTCTCAAATGTCGCAATTGCGACCAGGGTTTGCAATTGCGAACCCCTTTGGAACCCTGTCATCTTTGCAATTGCGAAGGAAATCATCGCATATAATGTGATAGGTAGGCTTCACAATTCCCACCCAGTGCTCGCACTTGCGAAGAGGGTCTGCCCTGGTTTGGTTCATATTTGCGACACTGGGGTCACAATTCCCAACCATGAACACCTCGCATTTGCGAGATCAGAGGCCTGTTACATAAATGCAACACACCAGCAATTTTTCTATGTCCAATTTCACTCCATGGCCTATCCAAAACTCACCCGAGTCCTCGGGACTCCAAACCAATCTCGCACGCAAGTCTAAAAACCGCATACGGACTTGCTCGTGCGATCAAATCATCAAAATAACTTCAATAACTATGAATTCAACCTCAAATTCATAAAGTTACTCAAGAACATTGAAATTCCCATTTTCTCAACTAAAGGTCCGATCTATACCAAACAAACTCCGATTCTTACAAAACTTCACAGATTCGCTTAATTATTATTTTAAACATGTACCAGACTCTAGAACTAAAATACTGGCCCAATACCATCAAGAAAATGCATCATTTCACTTCCAAAAGCCTTTATATTTACCAGCAAACAATTTTCTTGGGCTTGGATCCTTAGAATTCGATTTCGGGCATATGCTCAAGTCCCGTATTTTATCGTCCGACCACGGGTCCGAGTCCATTTACCAAGAATGTTGACCAAAGTGAACTTTAATAAATTTAAAGGCCAATTTCCTTATTTTACTTAAATTTCACATAAAAGCTTTTCGAAAATGCGTCGGACTGTACACGCATATCGATGTGAGATAAAAGGAGGGTTTCAAGGCATCGGGACATATAATTGACACTTTTGGTAATAGTGCACCCTTATTCCTGGTGGACGGATGTATTACACTTTTTGATCTTGTACCTTATGGACGCTTAAATGTGTGGAATCAGTTGAAGAGAAATCAAATAAACATCCAAGTTGAAGTGATTCTCATTGAATGTGTCAATTTCACAATTGTGCGCGCCAATATATTTATCCACTTTCCACAACCCTGTTTTCTTCTTGCTCGTACGCAGCATCCAATGACAACCTATAGACAATCTACGACAAATAACCTTGTATACAACCAGACTTGACTCCCATACCATCATCTCACGGCACTCTTTTACGTTGTATATTTTTTCCGCCCTGCTTAAGCGCGCTTTATTAGGAAAAAGCATGCCCTTTGCCAGCACCGTTGGTCTAGACTCATCCCACATTACTGTCCGAATTTTGTCAAAATCCCTTGTGAGGGCATCCACATCCGGCATACTTGGCAAATGATCAACGCAGGCAATATGCCTTGAATGAAACGACACATGGGACTCGTACACTCTTAGTCTAACGGGAGGTGGAGCATGCTCCCTCGTCAAATCAGGTTTGGCATTCTGTTCCTCCTCCTCATCACCCTCGTCAGGAAGGGTGCATCATCATAAAACTCATCGGCATTATTGTCATAATCATTATTATCTTCCTCACTTTGCGCATCTGCCAAATCCCGAGTAAATACATCGTCTACGGACAACTGAGTGTGTACAAGACCATCAAGTTGCTCGTTTTCACTGAACAAATAACAAAATAATAAGCTACTCAAATTGATAAATACTTTACATATAGCTATATCACTTCACTTACAAGTCGTAATATGTTAACATTCCATGATGGACATTATCCTATTGGTGATAACTCCCGGATGGACCACTGATATCCAATACACCAGAACTACACATATTCCAACTGGGTGTGGGTTCATAACTTGTAAAATTCATATCTGGACGGTACCCTCTGTGGAATATACGAGTGTTAATACAAATTCAATACAATAAAATAAACATCATAACGCAAATGAAAATTGAAGTTTACTAGTCGTCTTGTGGATTATGTAAAGTATGAAAAAAAATCATTTCCTCGCTCCTCATTTTCACGTGGAGATAAGTTTAGATCCGGCCAAACTCTTTCAACGGAACCTGTTCGGCTAAAACTACTCAAGAATAACCACCCGATGATTGAGGGTGATCCATGCTTTCTGCAACCTCATTATTGCAAATGTCTCACGTACATTTCCAACATTTTTATCAAAATAAATTCTCGGTATTCATCCAGAGTCCCAAAACATATCTCAGAGTTTCATCATCCTCGATGATAAACTCAGCATAACAAGCAGTCCCTTGTAGAGTCACAGAATAAGTATATCTTCTGGTTATTTTAGGACTCACCAAACATTTGCTCACACTCATTTTATTATATAACAACGATACCAGTCTATCGTACTCTATTGTCAGTGGCAACTTAACATGACTCTGTGGAGATAAACTATAGCTCACTAATTTATTCGCCACCACAACCTCACCAACCCCCTCCCCAATGTAATGAAACCCTTAGTTTTCGCTCTTCAGACATTATGAAAAAAATCTTGAGAATTTAACAAAAAGAATAATTTATTAGGAGTTGAGATTATTTTTGAATGAATTTTTTCAAAACTCTTAACGCCTTTAAATAAGGCAATGCCCAAACTGGGGGTCGAGTTTTTGAAGTAAAATGCTTTTAAAAGGGCATTTTACCTATTTGAATTATTGTTATGTCATTTAAGTGCATAAGAGTTATTGGTGGGCCCACAATATAGCTAAAGTGTGGTCTGAAAAGGCGTTTTATATAAAACATGGTTTTGAAACGCGCTTTACCTTAACGTCCCAAACGGACGTTAAGGTAAAGCGCGGTTTGGAAGCGCGTTTTATATACTTTGATCATGTAACGACCCAAAAGGTCATCACCTGTTTTCCTCACCTGTTCTGTGCTTCTGAGGCCTTGAAAATCTCATTTTCTATTGCCTTGATTTGTGTGTGCAGTCTGGGCGCGTAGCCGAAAAATTTCTGTGTTGAAATATGTGAATTCTGTGAAAAATTTGAAGAATTTTGATATTAATATGATTATAGTTGACTTTGGTCAACATTTTTGGTAAACAGACCCAGACCCGAGATTGAACGGTCCCGGAAGGTCTGTAGAAAAATATGGGACTCAGGCATGTGCCCGGAGTCGAAATCCGAGGTCTAGAACCTGAGTAAAAGAATTTTTCTGTTAAATTATTTTTCTGAAATTATTAAGGAAAATGAAAATGAAAATTTATTAAAAGACTATGGTATCGGGCTCATATTTTGGTTCCGACGCCCGGTACAAGTCTTATATATTGTTGAAGCGCTTCCTGTAAAGTTTGGTCGAAATCGGACGTCGTTTGACGTGTTTCGAACCTAAATGTCTAAAGTTGGAAGTTTATAAATTTTGAAAGGAGAATCATGAGTTTTGAGGCTTGATTCTATGTAAATGATGTTATTTTGGCGATTTGATCACGCAAGCAAGTTCGTATGATGTTTTTGAGTCAGTGTGTATATTTGGTTTGGAGCCCCGAGGGCCCGGGAGT